>JAQSUU010000762.1:0-287992 GCA_038087645.1 Saccharum hybrid cultivar R570 | reverse complement strand
CCGGCCGGCCTGCTTCTTCCTTCCCCGCGCTGGGCCGCGCAATGGGCCGACGTCGCTGCCGCTTTCCCTCCCGTGATCGCGCTCCACGTGGGCTGGCCCAACACAGCTGACGGGCAGCCGCGCTCTCCTCTTCCTCTCTTTCGGTCGCTGACTGGTGGGGCCCTGATGTCGGTCGTCTTCTAGCTCCCGTGACCGAGCCGGAAACGAACACTTCTCCAACCGAACCGCAACAGAATCATGTATTCCAGATATGTTAACCGAAATCAACTATTTGAGGCTATAAATAGGACGCCTTGACCCTCTATTTTCCGTTTTTCATCTAAAATCGTGAGTTCTACCGCAAGAAGTTGAGTTCTAGGGCTTGAGTTCGGTTGAGGACGTCGGTCATTGGGGTGGGGTGCCTTCGGGTGATTTGGAGGTCTAATTCGTCGCGTTGGTGAGTCCGCACTTGTCTCCTCTACCCTCTTGTGCTCTTCTTTTGGTTGGAGGTGCTTAGAAGAGAGCTTTTGAAGCTCACCGTCGGCCGGTAATGGCGCCGCCGCCCTCCTCTCATCGCGTGCCGTGTTCAATCCACCATAGCTAGCTTGTACCGCATAGATGGATTCGTGTTGAGCTTCTCGTTCGGTTGGTGTCGGTTGGGGGATGTTTGGTGGTCGGAAACGGCGGATCCGGAGTTTTCCGGCGAGCTCGGGTGGCCGGCCATGGAGGCCGCCGGCCTGACCTGGAGAAGGAGATCGGATTTTCTACTGTGGAGTTGATGATGAATGTGAGCCGTCCGATTTGAAATCAAGGGCCCAGATTAGAACTTACCCCTTCGCGGGTAAATTTGTTAAAGAGCCCCTGGGTTTATTAGTAATCAACCCGCCATCCATAGCGTATTTCTGAAAATGCGTTTTCGTGTTTTGAAAGCGTATTCTCTTCCGGTTAAGTCAAAAATATGTTTTCGGATATTTACAGTTTTACCACTAGAATTGTTTTGGTCATAAAATCTTCGTTTTAACTCCGATTTGATCCGTTCAAGTTGCGTTAGGTTCGTATTTGTGAGCTCTACATGTTAGTGTAGTTGTACAGTCAGTTTTGATAATTTATTTTTCGAGGTTATAATTAAGTATTTATTTATCTATAGGAAATCTTAGAAAATACATAACTTTCACGTTTTAACTCCGAATTTGGTGATCTTTGCGTCTGTGTGATCGTAGAAACGTGTAGAAGAGTTTTATAAACTTTTATTACTGTTTTGCTTCTGTTGGTGTACTGTTCTAATTATATTTCTTTGTTTGCTTCGTGTATGTTTGATTGGATGCATGTATGTGTTGATTGATGATCGAATATAGAAGGTGAGCAGTATTTGGACGATTCGGAGTATTACTTTGAGCCAAGTCAGCAGTATCACTTGGAGAGCTTTGATCAAGGCAAGTATAACACAGGACTATCCTTGTTACCTATACATTGAATTGTCATACATATGCATGTGCTTACCTTGACAACCTTAGAGATTATAACTTAGTGATTGTTATCTTGATTCCTTGTCAACCTTGGGAATGCATATGGGTAGCTACTGCTAGTGCTTAAACTAAGAACAATGATCTTGTAATTTGATTAATGGATTAAGCAATCAACCTTTAAGATGATTCTATTACTGTTAAAAAGGGGCTAGAGCATGTGTATTATTTTGATGCTCTGGTTTCTCTCCATAAGGACTTATCTGTACATGATTATCCGGGATATACAGTACAACTATGAGGGCTATATGGCTCTGGCTTTAGTTGTTCAAGAGACCTTTTCTAGCTTGTTAGTGGTTACCTTAAATGGCGTAAGAATGGCTTGCCACTTTGGGTGTAGTGCGAGCCCCTGGCCTAGTGTGTATAGGCTGCGGTTGTTGTGCCACAGGGAAGGGGGGTTCTACATCTGCCTGCCGAGTGAATCTAATGGCCCTAACTTGTTAGACGAACTTTTGAGTGGCTTTATATGGTTCTCGGGTGTTTGGGCTTGATCTCCCCACTCATTTGGAAATCATGACTTACAGTGAAAGTGTACACCTCTGCGCAGAGTTAAAAACTGGTATACTAGCCGTGCCCACGGATACGGGCGGCCTTGGAACATCTACAGAATAGATGATCACCATTGCTATATCATGTTTAATTATTGTTGATTATTATTATGCTCATGTTAATGCTATTCGTTATCATTATTACAATTGATCATTGGTTCTTTAATGGGAAGTGGTTTATCTTGATGCTACTCAATTGCTAATATATGATTAAAAGCTAAATGCAGTTAAACAGTGTCTAGCCTTTTTGAGCCTCATGAACCCTGTGTTATATTTGTGGAGTTTGACATGGACTCACCCTTACTATTTCCACCATAACAGATGAAGATATAGAGGAAGATTATCGGAATGAGTACTAGTCTTGGTGTCAACCAGTCAACCGTGTCCCTGTGTGGAGTTTCCACTGAAGAACTACTATTAGTTATTATTACCTATCGTTCAAGACTATGTCTTAAATACTTATTCGTTATGTAATAAGCACTGTGATGGTACTTTGTAATTTGTCAACTTATGTGTGCGACTGTTTCCTGGGGCGCACATGAGTCTTTTATGCATCCTATTTTTGTCCTTAAAAATGGGTGTGACAGATTGGTATCAGAGCCAGGTTGACTGTAGGACGCGAGCCTAGTTAGAATGGTCGTTAATAGCCTTCATATTTCACTTAATTCATGCTTCCTCTTTTCACCTTGTTAATTACTAAAGTTTTATGCTTCCTCTACTTTATTCTATTGCGAAAATACATTGATTCTATCTAATCTATGTCTAAATCTTGTAGATGCCTCCTCATCCCCGTTTGTCAGCTGCACAGTACGTTGCCCGTTTCGAACCTCAGGAGCCGTATGAAGGTGGTGATCAAGAGCTATCTGATGCTGAATCAAGAGTTGGTGATACACCAATGGAGAATGTAGTTATGGGGTGGACTACGAAGTTTCATATCATGGTTTCTAAAGCTGATGCTTTCTTCCATGACATGTTGACAAGAACATTGGACAACTACTACTACGACTGGGAAGCTACGTTGGAGTATCGTAGTGCAGAGTATAGTCATCCCTGGATTGATTCCTATTGGGAAACGGAGTTATGGGTTAAGAAAAGGGATCCTACTACTAAGGAGCCTAAGGTGGAGTCAAAGTTCATTACCAGAGTGAGCCGGGCAACTGTGGAGATAAGCATGGAGGATGTCGCTTTTAATGCATTTGTTTACTACCATGGTCTACGCTCGGACAAGACGTTAAAGGGTGCACTCCGGCATTTTTCTTGTTTCTTACATGACAAGGGTATTTGGACCGTGCCGCTTGCAGATGATTCTTCCTTGACTTTACAAGCTACGGTGGGATTAGCTCGTGAATTGGCTCTCCATGAGGTGGATTTGAAGGATGAGTTGCTGAAGGAAAAAGAACTTAAGGAGCAAGCTTATAAGGAGATTGATCAATTAAGGGCGGAGTTAGGTCATCCCAAGATTTATGAGAAGCTTAATTAGGAAATAGGAAAAATCCCTATGTAATAGGAACGATAGTAGTTGCGAGTTAATTTTAAGTTTGGTTTGTTTTAAGAGTCAGTTTGTGGTGTGAACAATTGTGTGATTGATGGATTGTTATTATGATAATGTGTGATTTGGATCTTTGTAATGTGTGCTGGAGTTTTGTAGACATGCCTACAAGTTCCATGGTTAAGAATATTAAGTTTGATCAAAATATATTAGTTGAATGAGGTTAACTTAGTTCTGTCCTTTGCTGATTTTTGGATCAGTCTGGGATGTTTTAGAAATAACTTAAAATCCGTTCATGAGAAATTTAAGAAATTTTACTGGGAATAATTAGACTTCTATATCTTTCCAATCCCGCAAGAATTATTTTAATATCTATTAAGAGTTAAGAGATATATCTGTTCCAAGTTGGAGTTACTGCACAGTCTGGAATTCTGAAACAGTTTCGGTTAAGTTCAGTTTTTAGCCAATTTATTGACAGAATCAGAAAAAGTGTTGTGAATAAAAGTTGTAGATAATTTTGTAATCTTTCCAACCATGTAAAGATCATCTGAATTGGACGTCTGTAGCTCGAGATATGACAGTTTTACTGAGTTGCTGAAATTGGAGTTCGCCCAGAAAAATCAGATTTTGCTTATCTATTGAATACATCATCTCGGATCGTACTGAATTTCAATTTCTGTGTTTTTGGAAACAGATGTCAGGCAGAGGTCGTGGCAGAGGTCGTGGAGGTGCTAACCTACCCATTACTATGGAAGAACTCATGCAAACTCAGAACCAGATGATGCAGATGTTTATGCAGCACATGCAGAACAATCCCTCTGCAGGAGGACCACCGCCTGTGCAAGTGAGGGATAAGCGTGGGGAATTTTTTAAGGGATGCCCTCCAGTATTTTCTCATGCTGCTGATCCTTTAGAGGCAGATGATTGGGTGAGGGCAGTGGAGAAACAGCTGAATATAGCCCAATGCAATGATATGGAGAAGGTGTTATATGCATCTGGTCAGTTACAGGGGACAGCTCAGACTTGGTGGGAGTCGTATCAAGCTGCATGCCCTGACAATGCTCCTCCTATCACTTGGAATGAGTTTGTTAGAGATTTTCGAGCTCATCATATTCCTGAAGGTATAATTGAGCTGAAGCAAGAAGAATTCAGAAACCTTAGGATGGGACAGATGAGCGTTAGTGAATATCATGATAGATTTACCCAGTTGGCTCGCTATGCTCCTAATGAAGTGAGGGAAGATGCAGACAGACAGCGTCTTTTCTTGAAGGGAATTTATTATGATCTTCGCTTGCAGTTGAAGGGGAACAACTATGCTAGTTTTCAAGAGCTGGTAAATAAAGCTATTGTGCTTGATAATGAGCGCAGAGAGATGGATAGGAAGAGGAAAATGAAGGTACAAGGCTCAGGAAGCAACAACCGTCAGCGCACTAATTCTCAGCATGGTTTTCATCAGAAGTTTCAGGGACCGGTTAGTCAATGGAATCGCAATCCGAATCAGAGGTGGTCCCAGAATTGGCAAAGTAATCAGTCACAACAGCGTTCATCATATCCACAACGTCAACAGTATCAGCAGACTGGGCAACAGACTCCTCGCACTGGAAATTCCAATGTTACCCCCATGAAGAATAGTGCCCCCAACACGCCTACTAGATGTTTTGTCTGTGGTAAAGAGGGGCATATGTCTTATCATTGTCCTGAGAAGCAGAACCAGCAGACTCCTCAGAGCCAGAAGAGCAGCCAGAGGCAATCTGATACTGGAAGGGTGAATCACGTGTCTTCTGATACAGCTCATGATGCACCAGAAGTTATGATTGGTACGTTCAATGTACATTCCACTCCCGCAACTGTTCTTTTTGACTCTGGAGCATCTCATACATTCATATCCAACATTTTTGTAAAAATGCATAGTATACCCATGCTAGCTATGAAAGAACCCCTATTAGTAAGTTCACCTGGAGGTACCATGCAAACCAGTAATCGTTGTCTTCCAATTAGTATGGTATTAAGGGGGGTAGAGTTTAAGATAACTCCTATAGTGTTGAGGACATCTGGTATTGATGTGATATTGGGTATGGACTGGATGAAGCAAAATCAGGTAGAGATTCAGTGTCAGCAGAAAGTAGTAGTTGTGTCTGCACCTAATGGAGATAAAATCAATGTGGATGTAGTAGTGCAGAAGCAACCAACCGCTGTGGTGAATCAGCTTGAAGATACTATTAAGGAGAATTCAGTGATTGAGGAATTTTCGGATGTCTTCCCTGATGAATTGCCAGGTATGCCACCTGATCGAGACATTGAATTTCTTATTGAATTATTACCTGGAACTGCACCTATAGCCAAACGACCATATAGGATGGGAGTAGATGAATTAGAAGAACTTAAGAAACAAATTAAAGAATTACAAGATAAAGGTTTTATTAGACCTAGTTCATCACCTTGGGGAGCACCAGTTATTTTTGTTGATAAGAAAGATGGTGGTCAGAGGATGTGTGTTGATTACCGGTCACTAAATGAGGTAACTATCAAGAATAAGTATCCTTTGCCCAGGATTGATGACTTGTTTGATCAGTTGAGAGGTGCTTGTGTGTTCTCTAAGATTGATTTACGTTCTGGTTATCATCAGTTGAAGATTCGTGCTTCTGATATTCCAAAGACAGTGAAAGGTCTTGATGGCTAGAGGGGGGGTGAATAGCCTATTAAAAATTTTCTACAAGGACAAGCTAAACAAGTTTATCAATAAAACAAATAGCGAGATGCGAGTTTTGCTTAGCCTACGGGGTGTTTGCAAGCCACCTAACCAATTCACAAATCTAGTAATTGCACTCAACCGCACAAGTCAAACCGAGAAGGAAACTACAACTAGCAAGCTACACAAAGAAGCTACTTTAGCAAAGCTAACTAGCTAGCAAAGATAACTAAGAAAGTAATGTGGAGTTGAGTTAGGAGGGTATCACCGAGGGGCAAAGTATTGAGCCAACCAATATGATCAACAATGAATACCAAGATAACCAAACACCGGGATCAATTAATCACAATATGAAAGTGTCCCTCTTCACCACGTGGTTCGGTGGCTAATCGGTCACACACCGAGCCTCTCAAAAGGCACCACAAGAACCTACCAAATGGCAAAAGGTTGCAATGACATGAGCAATATACTAATGTTGCCTTTGGCGCTTCGCCGAGGTAGGCACAAACCCCTCACAATCACCGGAGGTGGCCAAGAACAAACACCAACTCTTGCCAACGCCTCCAAGCTGCTCCAAGCCGTCTAGGTGGCGGCAACCACCAAGAGAAACAAGAATCCCGCAGCAAATCAACCACCAAGTGCCAACTAGATGCAATCTCACAATGCAAATGCACTTGGATCACTCAATCTCACTTCGAATATGCAAAGAAGCAAGAGAGATGAGTGGGAGGGGAGTTGCTTAGCTCAAAGTGCTCACAAGTATGTCAAATGTTCGAGAGAGAGAGCCTTGAGCCGGCCAACGAGTATTTATAGACGTACCCCTTCGAATATAGCCGTTAGAAACTTGAAACAGCCGAAGTCGCGTTGACCGGACGCGCTGGTCCAACTGACCGGACGCACCGGTCGCGCAACGGCTAGTTTCATGAAGCACCGACCGGACGCGCCGGTCGCAACGACCGGACGCGCCGGTCACGACCGGACGCACCGGTCCCGTAACTGACCGGACGCGCTGGTCAACCCTGAGCCGCGCACAATGAACCAGCGACCGGACGCGCTGAAGAACTGACCGGACGCCACAGTGCCCGCGTCCGGTTGGAGTCCAGTAAGCTCCCTGGATGACCGGACGCGTCCGGTCGCCTGTGACCGGACGCGCCTCGCGTCCGACCAAACAACTGAAAAACGCGCAGATACTGGACACTGACCGGACGCGTCCGGTCAAACAGTGACCGCGTCCGGTCCAGCGTCCGGTCACCACTGTGACCCCCGTTTGCCTCCGTTTCTTTTTCTGACTTCCGGTGTAGTGGAAAATAGTCATTTCATTTCCCCAAAATTGCCTGAATCCCGCGCTCGCACGCTCGGTGGGAGGGAGAGATGACCCCAAACTCTCTCTACCGCTTAAACTCCAACGCCATCGCAAATATGCTAACACCACCAAGTGATCACGTCATGTGTGAGTGTGTTAGCATTTTCACAATCATTTTTCGAGGCGTTATTAGTTCTATCCAAATGCATATGATCATGAAATGCACATCTAGAGGCACTTAGGAGTTCAATAGCCGCGTCATTCCCCTCTTTATAGTACGGCTATCTATCCTATAATGTAACCACACCCACTAGGTGTCTTGGTTACTAAAACACAACCCTTAAGCATATACCTTTGCCTTGATCACGTAGGGTTGCGTCCAAATCCAAGTGTGGCCATCATGATCACCATGTCCATCTTGCCACCAACCTTGGAATGTACTAATCCTCATATGCTACATACAACTTAGGCATAGGATTAGTACTTAGGCATTGTCACTAATTACCAACACCAAACATAGGACTTTCAATCTCCCCCTTGTTGGTAATTGGTGACAACCCTTTCACAAAGATGTTATAATAAAATTTTGATTGAACCCATGTCACATTGTCCAAGTATATTACCATGTGTAAGAATTATGGACATGTGATCATGAATTTAAATTGATAGCAATGGCTCCCCCTACATGTATGCTATATGTTTGGATTTTGGAAGCATACATGTTAGATAGGAAAGATTAGGAGCATTGTCTACCAATAGGTGCTAAGTGTTTTAGATTATAGACCTTTGAAGCGTGATACCATCGGAGTAGCGATAAACACCATCTTAGCACCTTGTGTAGTTAGATTCCACTTGAAAAAGCACAAACATAACTAGAAACCTCGTGAGATCAACATTATAAGCAAGGCTCTAGTACCACTTTGAAAAACATGAAGCAAGAAAAATCTATCTACTTCCTATTCATACTAGTACCTCAATGCATCATTCAAATTATACTAGCAAGACACCACACAAGCAAAGTATCAGAGAAAACGAAATGCATAACTATGCATCATACATATGAAGTGCACATGGAAATGCAACATTCATGCTTAAGAGCTTGCTCCCCCTACTTGTGTGCTCAAAATTTTAGTTGATCCCCTTTCTTTTATCAATTCTCCCCCTTTAGGATCTATCTTTGTGAACAACATTTTCTCCCCCACAACATTTTCTTCCTCTTTGAGTTCTATCTTTGTGAACAACATTTTCTCCCCTTTTGGCACCAATTGACCACAAGGAGCAAACTTTAGATAGATTATCATGTTAAAATATGGGGTGAGGATCAAGTTTATGATTCAACCTAGATTGCTTGCATAAATAAAATACTTCGGTTTGATCCAAGGGCAAGCTTCTTCACACCTCACTAGAAGGGTTATCATGCACCATGTTGAAGCAAATATTTAGACAAGTTTTCTAGATTAAACACTTAGGATCACAAGCTACTTAAACAAGTTATATGCTACCACTAGATCATACAAGTCATGAAAACAATAGTGGCACCATATAAACTTCAAATTCATTTAATTTTCATGAATGAGCCTAGAACATATAAATTATGACTAGATGCACTAAACAAGTCCTTAGCATAGAATGTATGACATGTCAACCAATTGTACCTTAGGGCTCGAAGGAGAGGCATGTCATATATGGGGTGCATCAACTCATGTTGGAGAAGTCAAGTATGTTCAACTCATTTTTTAGCTTGTGAAATCTCTTCTCATCAAGTGGCTTGGTGAATAGATCGGCTAATTGATCTTCGGTGCCCACACTCTCAATAGCAATGTCACCCTTTTGTTGATGATCTCTAATAAAGTGATGGCGAACATCAATATGCTTTGTTCTTTGATGTTGAACAGGATTGTTGGTTAGCTTCACGGCACTTTCATTATCACATAGCAATGGCACATTCTTGAAATTGATTCCAAAATCTTTTAATGTTGCCTTTATCCACAAGATTTGTGCACAACAACTACCCACGGCGATGTATTCGGCTTCGGCGGTAGATAGTGCAATACTATTTTGCTTCTTGGATGACCATGAGACAAGTGATCTTCCCAACAATTGACATGTCCCGGAAGTGCTCTTTCTCTCCACTTTATCACCGGCATAGTCGGAATCCGAATATCCAACTAGCTCAAAGCTTGCACCTTTGGGATACCATAATCCAATATCTTGTGTATGCTTTAAGTACCTCAATATTCTCTTTGTTGCCTTCAAATGACTTTCTCTTGGTGAGACTTGAAATCTTGCACACATGCATACACTAAACATCACATCGGGCCTTGATGCCGTCACATAGAGTAGGCTACCAATCATTGATCTATATAGCTTTTGATCCACCATGTTGCCACTCTTGTCACTATCCAAGCTTCCACTAGTGCCCATTGGAGTTGTAATACTCTTTGCATCTTCCATGCCAAACTTCTTGAGCATATCTTTGATGTACTTAGTTTGGCTCACAAATGTACCTTCTTTCATTTGTTTGATTTGAAGTCCAAGAAAGAAACTAAGTTCACCAATCATTGACATTTCAAATTCCTTTGCCATCATTTTCCCAAACTCATCACAATAATCTTGATTGGTTGAACCGAATATGATATCATCAACATATATTTGCAATACAAATAAGTCTTTCCCAATCTTCTTGGTGAATAGTGTTGTATCAACTTTGCCCATGACAAATCCTTTGGATAGCAAGAAGTCCCTTAATCTTTCATACCATGCTCTAGGTGCTTGCTTCAATCCATATAAAGCTTTTCTCAACTTGTATACATGATTGGGTTTCTTGTCATCTTCAAAACCGGGAGGTTGCTCCACATACACTTCCTCTTGAATGTACCCATTGAGAAATGCACTCTTCACATCCATTTGATATAGCTTGATATTGTGAGCACAAGCATAGGCAAGTAAGATCCTAATTGCTTCCAATCTTGCAACCGGGGCATAAGTTTCACCAAAGTCAAGACCCTCTATTTGTGTGTAACCTTGAGCCACTAGTCTTGCTTTGTTCCTTACTACTATCCCATCTTGATCTTGCTTGTTGCGAAAGACCCATCTTGTTCCAATGACATTGTGATCCTTAGGCCTCTCAACTAGTTCCCATACTTCATTTCTCTTGAAGTTGTTGAGCTCTTCATGCATTGCATTTACCCAATCCGGATCTCTCAATGCTTTATCAATGTCCTTGGGTTCTTCCATTGACACAAAAGAAGAGTGACCACAAAATGATGTCAATCTTGATCTAGTTTGAACTCCTCTTTGTATGTCACCAATGATGGAATCCAATGGATGGTCTCTTGCAATGTTAGTAGGTTGAAGCACTTGGACTTGATTGCTTGGATGTTGATGTTGATCATGAGTTGGAGATGATGTACTAGCCACTTGTTGATCTTGTTGCACTTGAGATGATGTACTAGCTTGATTTTGCATTAGAGAACCACTAGCTTGTGTAATTGGACTTTGGAGCACTTGATCTTTGTTGTCATCCACATCAATCACTTGCTTTGGCCTAATATCACCAATGTCCATTTCTTTCATAGCATTGGTCAATTGAGTTCCTCTCACATCATCTAAGTTATCTTCTTCATCTTGAGAGCCATTTGTTTCATCAAATTCAACATCATGCACTTCTTCAAGTTGTCCACTAGCTAGGTTCCATACTATATAAGCTTTGCTAGTAGTTGAGTAACCAAGTAGGAAGCCTTCATCACATTTCTTCTCAAACTTGCTCAATCTAGTGCCCTTCTTTAAGATATAGCATTTGCAACCAAATACCCGAAAGTATGCAATATTGGGCTTTCTTCCATTTAAGATCTCATATGGTGTCTTCTCTAGAAACTTGTGGCAATAGAGGCGGTTGCTATAGAAGCAAGCCGTGTTGATTGCTTCGGCCCAAAATGAATGACTCACATTATACTCATTCAACATTGATATTGCCATATCAATTAAGGTTCTATTTTTCCTCTCAACTAAGCCATTTGATTGAGGTGTATACTTGGCCGAGAATTGATGCTTGATTCCAAGCTCCTCACATAGCTCATCAACTCTTGTGTTTCTAAACTCACTTCCATTGTCACTTTTTACTTTCTTGATTGTGGTCTCAAACTCATTTTGCACTCTCTTGATGAACTTCTTGAATATGTCAAATACATCACTCTTGTCCACAAGAAAGAATACCCATGTGTATCTAGTGAAATCATCCACAATCACAAAACCATACTTGTTGCCACCAATGCTTGTGTATGTAGTTGGCCCAAATAGATCCATGTGCAACAACTCAAATGCCTTGGAAGTACTCATAATGCTCTTCAATGGATGAGTGTTGCCTACTTGCTTTCCGTCTTGACATGCACTACATAGCTTATCCTTCTCAAATGTGACATCCTTCAAGCCTCTAACTAAGTCATGCTTCACTAACTTGTTCAATTGCTTCATGCCAACATGACCTAGTCTTCTATGCCATAACCAACCCATACTTGATTTGGTGAGCAAGCATGTTGAGAGTTGAGTGTCACTAGCATTGAAATCAACCAAGTATAGATTCTCATATCTAAAGCCTTTGAAGATCAAGTTAGATCCATCAACACTAACTATCTCCACATCATCAACACCAAATATGCACTTGAAACCGAGATCACACAATTGAGCAACCGAGAGAAGATTGAAGTTCAACTTTTCGACTAAGAGCACATTGGAAATGCTATGATCATTTGAGATTGCAATCCTTCCAAGAGCCTTTACATCACCCTTGCTATTGTCACCAAATGTGATACTATCAATGCCACTATCATTTGATTTGAGAGAGTTGAACATTCTTGAATCACCGGTCATATGTTGAGAACACCCACTGTAACACCTCAAGTGTTTAGCTCCATAATTGCATTGCATTTGCATGGCATAAGCATAAGCATAAGCATGCATCATTCATGTTTGTTATTTCATGTGATGCAACACATGTGATAGTTATGGGGTTTATTTGAATTATTTCATGAAGTATTTGATAGTTGGTGTAACAAAAAGGTAAGGTAGCCAATCATGACCTACAACACCTTAGTTATACTTAGGGTAACATTTGGAACAAGGTTCATGTTGACCAAAATTACAAAATTGCCCTCCAAGAGAAGTTTGACCACCATTTGACCCTAGAAGGCTCTAGTTTGACCAATTAAAAAGTCTAATTTAGAGACCTTGCATGGAAGAGCAACCTTAAGTAAAGTTGTAGAGAATTTCATGAGTAACAAAAGTCTCAATATGACCATCTCATGAAATTGACCCTAACATGCTCAAAAGTGGCCCACAAGTCAGTTAGAGAGGTAGCTCCAAGACTTAGAATTTTTCTAAGTCTGGAATCTGACCCTACAGTTTTACTGATGCCTACTTTAGGAGCTTTTAGTTTGCAAACCAGGCCAAACCAGTCTTTGAGCCAATTGACAAAGTTGTTGTCCACACATAGCTCTACAACATTGTCAATATCACCATCACCTGGTTCTCAATAGTTTAGGAGATATAATGTCTTGAAGTTAGGGTTTTAGTCGGCATAGTGACTGAAACTAAGTTTCAGTTTTCGGGTAACCCACTTTGGAGCCTTGTAGTTTCAAATCTAGGCCGAACCAGCCCAAACTCAAATTGACAAACTTGTAGACCTCATGTAGCTCTACAAAATTGGTGTAATCATCTTCGACTAACTCGAGCTGGTTTAGGAGATATTCTTCGTTGAAATCACGCTGTCAGTCATCGAATGACAGTCTTCATTCAGTCAAACCCGACTTCGTTGTCTGTCGTGGCCGACCGGAGGCAGGACCGCGGCGACGCGTGGGGGCTCGGTGGCGGCCATGCGCCGGCCGTGGTCCCACTGGTCAGTCCACCGAACCTACAAGGCCGCCACGCCGCACCGGAGCTGCCCTAGTTCCTCTCCCTCCCTCATTCGGCTTCGACACAAAGAAAACTGAGCCGCCATTGCCGCCCCACTCCGGCGAGCTCATGCGCGCTCACCACCGCATCGCAGCCCACCAGACCTCGCCAATCCCTCCGCCTCACCACCCTCCATCTCCCTGACCCACCGAAGCCAGCGATTTGACTCAAGGTGAGCCGCATTGCTTTCTTCCCCGTCTCCGAGAGGTCGCCGGAGCCCGCCATGGGACCTCACCGTGGTCGGGGTGCTTCGGGTCTCTCTCCATCCTCCCTTCCTAGCAAAATGGATCCGCCTAGCTTCGGTGAAGCTCGTACCGAGCCTAGACCGCACCGTACATCCTCACCGTCGACGGTGCGCCGCCACGGGACATCACCGGCCGCCGCTCGCGGTGACAAGCCCCTTCCACCCCATCCCCATCCATTCCACAAGCACCAATCGACGCACCGGGTGACGGAGAACACGAGGCGGTGCTCAATTGGCCGAGCGAGCTCTTCTCCGGCGAGCTCGAGCTCGTCGGAGCTCGTGGGTCTCCGCCTCCCCTACCTCCGGTCACTGACCGCGGGGGCCCGCCTGTCAGTGTCGCGCGCGGGCGGGAGCGCTGAGCGGGCCGCGCGCGCGCGTGTGTGGGCCGAGTTTTTCCGGGCCGGCCCAGTCATCCGAAATGAAATTCATTTTTATTATTTTGTCACTGATTTTTGTACAAGTTGGAAAAATATAGATCTAGGGTTTTAATGATCCAAAAATCATGAGATAAATTTTATTAGGGTCCACATGATGTGTAGTATTTTAGAAAAATATAAATCTGGAATGTGATGTTTAATTTTTAGGAGAATTTAATAGATCCTTTAAATGTGTTTTGGAATGCATGCAAATTTGTTAAATTTATAACTTGAGCTGTAGTGTTCCATAAATCATAAAAGTTGGTGGGTAGGTTACTCTATGCTAGCCCTAGCTCTGGTAAAAATTTGGGCATCAGTGATTAAGTAATTTCCAAGTTATAATGCTATCTTGTTATTCTAGGAAATACTAAAATGAATTTTAGTAATTTTTCTACATGTGCAATGTTCATATAAATTTTTGGAGAATGTCTTGGTACCCTAGAGTGTCCAGGAAAATTAAGAAATATGTTGTTTGACACTTTTTACTATGCTTTGTTATTTATCCAAAAATCAGCCTTTTGGGCTTGTGAATTTTGTTCAGAGAGTTCCTGTGAATAAATTGAGTTCAAAATTTTACAGTAGTCTCTTTGTGGGTCAGAGAGTCCCCTGTAATTTTTGTAGAATTTTAGGAGCAGTTTACACATATGTTTGAAATTCCACTTAATTACTTAAGTAAATTAAGAAATGAGTTTAAATAAATATTCTAGGTGGGCACACCTTACTTTCTGGTGTTTTTGTGACATTTGTGAACTTGTAGTAGTATTCGTTTGGTCTTAGAGAATATTTGTCACATCAATAAATATTTAACCTTTACAATTTTAGGTTTTCTGGACAGCTGATAGTAATTCTAGGTTTGACCTTGGGTGAAGGTGGTTGCTGAAAAACTTGTAAATACCAAAGTTGGAGTAAACTTGATGAACTAGCTTGTGTCAAAATTTAGAAGCATTTGGCTTCGTAGTTTGAGAGTTACTATTGTTGAAAGTGGCAGTTCAAAATCTGCTACTCTCTGTTTGGAGAGGACAGATTCTGGAACTTGTGAAGTTTGACATGGAAAACTTAGGAGTTTGGAGTTGAGGTCTGAAAATGAATTGTAGTGCATTTCTTAGGCTTTCCAGATTGTCTTAGATCATATCTTTTGGAATTATAAATCTCCAGTTGTGATAAAAACAAGTAGCTGCTGTCCAGAATGCTTACTGTGGTGTTTTGCTGATTGTTATGGTGAGATATCCTAAGACATGCTACTTTTGTAATTGTTAGGTGTTAGGGCCTTAACTGAGGATGAGCAACTTTATCTTAGGTTAAGTAGCTTAGGTAAGTACTTCTCCACCGGAGAAGAGATTTGCACGTGCTAATAAAGTAACTTGATTAGATTATTGTTTTTATTTCTGAAATGCATTTCATTCCGAGCATGTTGCACCCATTTATGCATCCATTGTATTTATTGTGCATTCATGCAATAGGTGTACCGGAGGGGGTAACTCTCCTCGAATTCGAGCCTGTGATTCCGGAGGAGGACCAGGAGCAGCAGGAGCCCGAGGATCCAGCAGGCGAAGGAGTGCCCGCAGACGACCTTCCTGAGTGCCCTGACCACCGGCCTTCAACTTTTCTGAAAGGCAAGCCCCGGTGCATGCTGAACCTACTGATTTATAAATTAATCTTGAGTACTTTTAATTGTTTACTGCATTAAGTTGTAGGAGTTATATGAAAACACTTGTTGCATTATACCTGTCCTTGTCCAGATATCGTACTTAATCCTATTTTAGGTTTAGGCACGTGTCAATGCTTAGCCCTGCTTAGTACGGTAGAAGTCGGGTGATTTCCGGTCATCCGCGAGATGTAGGAAGGAGTCACGAGTGGCTCTATGGCTATCGTGAATGGAACCATGCTTAAAAATGAAATTGAGACCGGGCGGGAGTTCGATAGTACAGCCGCAAGACACTTCACGTCTTGGGTGTGGAGCTATGCCCGTCTGAGTCGTTTAAGGACCGAATCGCTGTACGTCCTTGAGTCATGTTGAACGCAGTCTAACACTTAGTTGGCCGGATAACCCGTTCCGACCGCGAAGCCGAGTAATGTGGTTCAGGCCGGGAATCGAATGGTAGGTTGCTTCTTGGAGGAGAGAAAGGATGTGCTTGGGGACATTGGCGTGAGACCAAGGGGGGGTTAGAGTCCCTATCACCTGGCAGAGTGTCGCCCTTGGGGTCGCAACATTATTCGGACCCGCGATTCCTGAATCATATGAAACGGTGGCTTGTGCGACCCCGGCAGGGGCCTGCGCGGTGAGTGTTAGAAATACCCCTCCAGCTGGATAGGAATTCGATTCGAATCGCCGTCGCTCCCGGTTAGTGAGCACTTGACTTGAGCAGCGGCAACGTAGATCTCATTAAATGAACAGATGGTTAAGTAAATGATATGATGTTGCCGCAATGATATACCTGCTATGGATATAATAATAATGTTGTTTGATTATACTCAAGTGAATGTTTAGTACAGGTGCTAAGATAGATGACAGGTAAATGCTAAAAATAACTGCTAGTACATGTTATAAGAGTTTCAACTACTTATGCCTTTATGCAAAATGTGGTGTCAGCTAGCCTCTTGTGTAAGCCTTGCATAATCCTTGGTGTCACTTTATTTCTGGTTTTTGACGGGTAAGTCTAGCTGAGTACATTCCAGTACTCAGGGTTTATTCCCTCCTGTTGCAGATGACATGCTTTATCAGGGATTCTGCAAGACGTGTCTCCACCCTGCGGGTGATGATGACTAGATCACAAGGGCGTGATCGTCTCTATGTACTTTTCTCAGGCTGTTGCGGGTTGTCGATCATCCAGACTGGCAGTATTTAATTAACTAGTGTGTGTGTTATGCTTCCGCTACTTTCAAACTTGGTTTGTAATATTTGCTACTCCGTGGTGTAAACTTATTTCAGAACTACTCGTGAAATGTATCGTATGATGTTGTATGTTGAATGATGCGATCCTGGTTGTAAGCAGTTTGGTTTGAAATCCTTCGTGATTTCGATTGACTACCGGGATTATATGGGCTCAAGTTTGAAAATTTGAGCGCTTCGGTGCTTGTTTTCGTACTTGTGCTCTTATAATTTGGTCGGTTCTGTTACAGCTGGTACCGGAGCATAATTCAACATTAAACACATCTTACGAGTAATTAAAAACAAAAGTATTTGTTTGCGAAAAGGGTTAAATTCTAAAAATTATTTTATAGGTATGCCAGTGATCACATCCCTTAGCCCAAATAAGGACTCTTAGGTGGCTTGTTATAAAGACTAACTTGGGGGCCTTGTTTGTTTTTATTTCGTCGTCCATACGGCGTGATATTGTATGGATGCCATCCACTTGGGTGGTAATGTATGGATCAATTGCCTCGACGCTCTGGTAAGTGTGAGTTGTGAGAGCATGATCGTCCAACCGGCGATCTAGGGGAGAGTAGTTTTGGTGACTTACATCTTTACATGTTTAAACCATGTAACTATGTAAAAGCACTTAATTGTGGGAACCTCTATATCGGGTAGCTTTGATACTGAAGTATATACATTTGGGGATGTATATATGGAAAGTATTTAATTTACTGCTTTCTTGTGTGCACATATTGGGAATTGTTGGGCTGCAATGAAATTTTCTGCAGGTACACTAACAGCGTAACGAGTAGACCGATAGTTTCGCTTATATGAGAGAACGTATGTATGCCACCGCCTAGCGTTAAAACTTTAGGTTTATACTAAGGTGAGAGGACGTACGAAACGTGCATGCATCATGTTTAATTATATCATACATATCATTTACTCCCTCCTTAAAAATTTCTGTACTCCCGACTAAAGTAAATTTCGTATCCCCTAAATGATCCTCACTTTAAGTCGTATCTTATCTTGTTGCTACAGATGGCACGTACCAAGAGGACCGCTCGTAAGTCCACTGGGGGTAGGGCACCGCGTCACCAGCTCGCTCCACGTGAGCCCCGCCCTGAGCCTACTGAGGTGGAAAGGCTGAGGGCAGAGCTGGCAGAGGTGACTGCTGCTAGGGATGCAGCACGGCAACAACTGGAACAAGTGATTCATGATCGTGATCAAGAAACGCTTGCAGTCCAGAGGTTGACAGTGGCAAACCACAACTGTCAACGCATGTTGGTCCGTGTGATGGAACAGAGGGATGAAGCCTGGCACGAGGAGAACGTTCTGAGAGCTCGCCAGTTTGAGCTCGAGCAACAGTTAGAAAATGCTGAAGAATACAATGACAACCTTCATGAAGAAGTGCACCGCCTGAACAACGAGCTCAATCCCCTGCTGCCTCGAAACAACAACGTCGATGAGGACATGGGTTCGGGAATCTTCATGGCTGAGAATGATGATGAAGTGGAGGTTGATGGACCACAGGATGCCCCACCTGTAGAAGCACCAGAGGAAGAGCCAGAAGAAGAAGACGAGGAGTTAGAGCCTGTCAGTGATGAGGACGGCGGGGAGATCCATGACACCGACTCGGAGGATGATGCTTAGAGTAGTCATCACGTGCCTATAATGTTAGGATCGTCTTTTGTGCCTCCCTGTGAAGGAGTGAGGCCTTGTAATAACTTGACTTTGGGATGTAAGGTTGAACCGTATGTTTCCTGAATGTAGTTTAAACCTGTTAATTTCGATCACAACTTGATGTCTTATTATGTTGCGTTCGATGATGGTGTCACGATTAGCACCCTTCGGTGCCACGACGAGACCGAGGGCCTCCTATGGCGCGCGACATAAGGCTGTGCTGCTTGGCACGCGCAGGTATCGAGGTGGCTAGTCATGGTCCACCATGGAACTCTTCATTAAGGAGTCTCTTTGTGGTCAGTTTGAAGTAGCCTTTCACAGTCAACTAAAAATCTTGAGATGGAATCCAAGTACCATGCAAAGGGTCGAAAATCACGTAGATAGCAACGTAAACGGTCCGGTAACCGTTGTGCTCCCTGTGAGTGAGCCTTTATCAAAGAGCATCTTGTTGGATTACCAAGTATGATCTCGTCAAACGATGCGCTAGAATGGATTGTGCGGTTGTGGTGAATTATTGTGCCTTAATTATTATGAGAAATCTATTCATACAGTCAGATTGACATTTCGCAATAATTCATCTACAAATTTCCCACATCGTCAGTGCTCATTGGCTATGCATTGTGCAGATGTCGTACAATCTACGTCGGGGTCGTGGAAATGAGGAGGAGGAACAGCCACCCCCTCCGCCACCACCTACTCCGGCCGAATTGATGCAGACAGTGGTCGAGGGGCAGCGCATGTTGGCAGATGCTATGCGCCAGCTGGCTAACCGGGAAGCTCGTCCTGGCCGCCAGGGCCCAGAGCCAAATCAGTACAGCGATTTCAAGGACTTTCTGGATACAAAGCCCCCGCTCTTCAAGGAAGCGGAAGAACCACTACAGGCTGACGAGTGGTTGAATACCATTGAACAAAAGTTTCGTCTGCTACGCCTAACTGATGAGCTGAAAACTGAGTATGCTTCCCATCAGTTGCATGGTCCGGCGGGAATTTGGTGGAGCCACTATCGTTCCACACTACCTGCCAATGTCCCGATTGCTTGGGATCAGTTTAAGGCGGCATTCCAGGGAAATTATATCCCTCCCGGTCTTATGGCAATCAAGCACACAGAGTTTATGAGGCTGTCGCAAGGAAACAAAAGCCTGACTGAATACTTGCAGTCCTTCAACAACCTGGCAAGGTATGCCACTGAGTTTGTGGATACCGATGCCAAAAAGATTGCTAGCTTCAAAAGGGGCCTCGGCCCAAAACTGATGAAAACAATGGGCACTAGCAAATGTACTACTTTCAATGATTTCATCAGCGATGCTTTGACCCAGGAGAACAACAATACTATTTATTCTGCCTCTAAGAGCCGTAAAAGGGCCCTTGAGGCAAGTGCTTCTCAGTCAAGGGCCTCAGCGGCACCGAGGTCTTCCCCTCGCCCACCTGCTCAGAATACAAAGTTTCGTCCGCCGCAGAAGAAGCCTGCTGCAAAAACTGGGTTTCGTAAGGCATATACAGTGGCTCTGCCAAAGAGTAATGCGGGCCAAGGCAGCTCCAGTGTTCCCCCTAGCAACATGCCTTGCTGGAACTGTAACAAGCCAGGCCATTGGTCCAGGAACTGTCCGTACCCTAAGAAAAATGTCAACCAAGGTAGTCGTCAGGGACACGCCCATTATAACAGCATTGAGGAAATTCCATCTGGTGAGGTGGTCACCGCTGGTAAGTTTCTAGTTGACCAACACCCCACAGTGGTACTTTTTGATTCAGGTGCTTCGCATTCCTTTATCAGTCCTAAGTTTACATCTAAATTTGCACACAAGTTGCATACTGTTGAAGGTGTGGGTTATTGTATTAGCACTGCAAGTGGGAATATTTCCACAAACAAAGTAGTGGGGAACCTTAAGTTTGAGATAGAAGGGCGAAGTTATTCGCTTGCCCTATTGGTTTTACCTGGTTTAGACATAGATGTTATCTTGGGCATGAATTGGATGAGTCAGAATGGGGTACTCATTGACACATC
Source organism: Saccharum hybrid cultivar R570 (assembly GCA_038087645.1). Taxonomy (NCBI): domain Eukaryota; kingdom Viridiplantae; phylum Streptophyta; class Magnoliopsida; order Poales; family Poaceae; genus Saccharum; species Saccharum hybrid cultivar. The sequence continues at coordinate 267,313 of JAQSUU010000762.1, read as the reverse complement.
CGCTCGAGTAGTTATGCTCAGAGATCCTACAGATCAAAAGGGTTTTCTAGTACAACTTCCCAGAAAGGTTGAATTGTCGGGGGAAATTCATGCTGTGCAAGCAAAGGCGTTGGCCGAAATTCCAGTAGTAAATGAGTTTCCGGACGTTTTTCCCGATGATTTGCCGGGACTCCCTCCGGATCGGGATGTGGAGTTTAAAATTGAGTTGTTGCCTGGCACAGCTCCCATCTCTAGGAGACCCTATAGGATGCCTCCAAATGAACTCGCTGAACTTAAGGTGCAATTGAATGAACTTTTGAAGAAGGGGTTGATTCGTCCTAGTTCATCGCCGTGGGGGTGTCCTGCTATCTTTGTAAAGAAGAAGGATCAGTCGTTGCGGATGTGCGTAGATTATAGACCTCTCAATGCAGTCACTGTCAAAAATAAGTACCCTCTACCGCGTATCGACATCTTGTTCGATCAGTTGTCCAAGGCTAAAGTCTTTTCCAAGATCGATCTAAGGTCTGGCTACCATCAAATTAAAATCCGCCCGGAAGATGTTCCAAAGACAGCCTTTTCTACCAGATATGGTCTTTATGAGTATCTTGTTATGTCTTTCGGCTTGACAAATGCCCCCGCACACTTCATGTACTTGATGAATTCGGTGTTTATGCCTGAATTGGACAAGTTTGTGGTGGTATTTATTGATGACATCCTGGTATATTCGGTGAATGAGGCGGATCACGCTGAACATCTGCGTATAGTCCTCACAAGACTGCGTGAACATCAACTATATGCAAAGTTCAGTAAGTGTGAATTCTGGCTTCGTGAAGTACCTTTCCTTGGGCATGTGTTGTCCGATGGAGGAATTATGATGGATCCCACTAAGGTACAAGAAGTATTGAATTGGAAGGCTCCTACTTCGGTTCACGAGGTCCGGAGTTTTCTTGGTTTGGCTGGCTATTATCGTCGCTTCATCCCGGATTTCTCTAAAATAGCCAAGCCAATGACTCGGTTACTGCAAAAAGACACCAGGTTTGTCTGGACTCCTGAGTGTGATGCGGCTTTTCACCAACTGCGAACCCTCCTAACCTCAGCTCCGGTTTTGGCACAACCGGATATCGAGAAACCATTTGATGTTTATTGTGATGCCTCAGGCATAGGTTTGGGAGGCGTTTTGATGCAGGAAGGCCGAGTAATTGCATATACCTCGCGACAACTTCGGAAGCATGAGGTGAATTATCCAACGCATGACTTAGAACTGGCTGCAGTTGTTCATGCTTTGAAAGTATGACGGCATTATCTGCTGGGAAATGTCTGCAATATCTACACCGATCATAAAAGCCTCAAATACATCTTCACTCAACCCGAGCTAAATATGCGTCAAAGAAGATGGCTCGAGTTGATTAAAGATTATAACCTTCAAGTGCACTATCATCCAGGAAAGGCAAATGTAGTTGCGGATGCTTTAAGCCGTAAGTCTCATTGTCATTCCTTAGTTGAAACTGATTTTCATCGATCTCGCCTTCTACATCCAGCAGTCTTGTACAACATCACTGTCAGTTGTACTCTCAAAAGCAGAATTATTGAGCTCCAAAAGACTGACACTGGTATATTCCACATCAAGCGTAAGATGAAAGAGCAAGAAACTACACAGTTCAGGATAGATGAAGAGGGTGTACTATGGTTCAAGGATAGGTTAGTTGTGCCTAAGGACCGAGAGCTTCGAAATGATATTATGTCTGAAGCACACTCCTCTAAGTTGTCCATCCATCCTGGCAGCAATAAGATGTATTATGATTTAAAACCGCTTTATTGGTGGACCAAGATGCGGAAAGAGATAGCTGCATATGTTGCTAGATGTGACACCTGTTGCAGAGTTAAAGCTGTGCACATGAAAGCTGGGCTACTTCAGCCACTTTCCATTCCAGGCTGGAAATGGGAAGAGATAAGTATGGATTTCATTGTCGGACTTCCTCCTACTGTCAAAAATCATAACTCTATTTGGGTAATTGTTGATCGTTTGACCAAATCAGCTCACTTCATCCCAGTGAGAGTGGACTATCGTCCCACTGACTATGCTGAGTTGTACTTCAATCAGATAGTCCGGCTTCATGGGATACCTCGTACTATCATATCTGACCGTGGTCCCCAGTTCACTGCTCGCTTTTGGGAGCACTTGCATCACCTTCTGGGAACCAAGTTAGTGAGAAGCTCTGCTTATCACCCCCAGACATCGGGTCAGACAGAACGAGTTAACCAAATCTTGGAAGATCTGTTGCGAGCATGCGTCATTTCATCCAAGGGTTCTTGGGAAAAATGGTTACCTTTAGCCGAATTCTCGTACAATAACAGTTATCAAGAGAGTATTAAGATGGCTCCATTCGAAGCTTTGTACGGTCGTAGGTGTAGAACCCCACTAAATTGGATAGAATCTGGTGAGAGAAGATTTTATGGTATTGCTTTTGTTGAGGAAGCTGAGGAACAAGTCCGTACCATCCAAAAACTTATGGCTGCAGCCCAAGCTAGGCAGAAAAGCTATGCGGATCGTCGTAGAAAACCACTCGAGTTTGAAGTTGGAGACTTCGTGTATTTGAAAGTTTCTCCAATGAAAAGTGTCCAACGTTTTGGTGTTAAGCGGAAACTTGCGCCAAGATACGTGGGTCCTTTTCAAATCATAGGCAAGAGTGGAGCTGTTGCGTACAAAATTCAGTTACCTCCAGAAATGAGTGCCATATTCAACGTCTTCCATGTATCTCAGCTTAAAAAGTGTCTTCGAGTTCCTGAGGAACAAGTTCCTTTAGGTGATATCAGGCTGGAATCCGACCTAACCTATGAAGAAAAGCCAGTCCGAGTGATCGATACTCAGGAACGAGTAACTAGAAGTAAAGTGGTTAAGTGGTACAAAGTGATGTGGAGTAATCAGGGAAGTGAGAGTGATGCTACGTGGGAACGGGAGGACTATTTGCGAGATGGTTATAAGGAATTCTATGAAAAATGGTACGCTTTCCAAATCTCGGGATGAGATTTTTATAAGGGGGGAGGGCTGTAACACCTCAAGTGTTTAGCTCCATAATTGCATTGCATTTGCATGGCATAAGCATAAGCATGCATCATTCATGTTTGTTATTTCATGTGATGCAACACATGTGATAGTTCTGGGGTTTATTTGAATTATTTCATGAAGTATTTGATAGTTGGTGTAACAAAAAGGTAAGGTAGCCAATCATGACCTACAACACCTTAGTTATACTTAGGGTAACATTTGGAACAAGGTTCATGTTGACCAAAATTACAAAATTGCCCTCCAAGAGAAGTTTGACCACCATTTGACCCTAGAAGGCTCTAGTTTGACCAATTAAAAAGTCTAATTTAGAGACCTTGCATGGAAGAGCAACCTTAAGTAAAGTTGTAGAGAATTTCATGAGTAACAAAAGTCTCAATATGACCATCTCATGAAATTGACCCTAACATGCTCAAAAGTGGCCCACAAGTCAGTTAGAGAGGTAGCTCCAAGACTTAGAATTTTTCTAAGTCTGGAATCTGACCCTACAGTTTTACTGATGCCTACTTTAGGAGCTTTTAGTTTGCAAACCAGGCCAAACCAGTCTTTGAGCCAATTGACAAAGTTGTTGTCCACACATAGCTCTACAACATTGTCAATATCACCATCACCTGGTTCTCAATAGTTTAGGAGATATAATGTCTTGAAGTTAGGGTTTCAGTCGGCATAGTGACTGAAACTAAGTTTCAGTTTTCGGGTAACCCACTTTGGAGCCTTGTAGTTTCAAATCTAGGCCGAACCAGCCCAAACTCAAATTGACAAACTTGTAGACCTCATGTAGCTCTACAAAATTGGTGTAATCATCTTCGACTAACTCGAGCTGGTTTAGGAGATATTCTTCGTTGAAATCACGCTGTCAGTCATCGAATGACAGTCTTCATTCAGTCAAACCCGACTTCGTTGTCTGTCGTGGCCGACCGGAGGCAGGACCGCGGCGACGCGTGGGGGCTCGGTGGCGGCCATGCGCCGGCCGTGGTCCCACTGGTCAGTCCACCAAACCTACAAGGCCGCCACGCCGCACCGGAGCTGCCCCAGTTCCTCTCCCTCCCTCATTCGGCTTCGACACAAAGAAAACTGAGCCGCCATTGCCGCCCCACTCCGGCGAGCTCGTGCGCGCTCACCACCGCATCGCAGCCCACCAGACCTCGCCAATCCCTCCGCCTCACCACCCTCCATCTCCCTGACCCACCGAAGCCAGCGATTTGACTCAAGGTGAGCCGCATTGCTTTCTTCCCCGTCTCCGAGAGGTCGCCGGAGCCCGCCATGGGACCTCACCGTGGTCGGGGTGCTTCGGGTCTCTCTCCATCCTCCCTTCCTAGCAAAATGGATCCGCCTAGCTTCGGTGAAGCTCGTACCGAGCCTAGACCGCACCGTACATCCTCACCGTCGACGGTGCGCCGCCACGGGACATCACCGGCCGCCGCTCGCGGTGACAAGCCCCTTCCACCCCATCCCCATCCATTCCACGAGCACCAATCGACGCACCGGGTGACGGAGAACACGAGGCGGTGCTCAATTGGCCGAGCGAGCTCTTCTCCGGCGAGCTCGAGCTCGTCGGAGCTCGCGGGTCTCCGCCTCCCCTACCTCCGGTCACTGACCGCGGGGGCCCGCCTGTCAGTGTCGCGCGCGGGCGGGAGCGCTGAGCGGGCCGCGCGCGCGCGTGTGTGGGCCGAGTTTTTCCGGGCCGGCCCAGTCATCCGAAATGAAATTCATTTTTATTATTTTGTCACTGATTTTTGTACAAGTTGGAAAAATATAGATCTAGGGTTTTAATGATCCAAAAATCATGAGATAAATTTTATTAGGGTCCACATGATGTGTAGTATTTTAGAAAAATATAAATCTGGAATGTGATGTTTAATTTTTAGGAGAATTTAATAGATCCTTTAAATGTGTTTTGGAATGCATGCAAATTTGTTAAATTTATAACTTGAGCTGTAGTGTTCCATAAATCATAAAAGTTGGTGGGTAGGTTACTCTATGCTAGCCCTAGCTCTGGTAAAAATTTGGGCATCAGTGATTAAGTAATTTCCAAGTTATAATGCTATCTTGTTATTCTAGGAAATACTAAAATGAATTTTAGTAATTTTTCTACATGTGCAATGTTCATATAAATTTTTGGAGAATGTCTTGGTACCCTAGAGTGTCCAGGAAAATTAAGAAATCTGTTGTTTGACACTTTTTACTATGCTTTGTTATTTATCCAAAAATCAGCCTTTTGGGCTTGTGAATTTTGTTCAGAGAGTTCCTGTGAATAAATTGAGTTCAAAATTTTACAGTAGTCTCTTTGTGGGTCAGAGAGTCCCCTGTAATTTTTGTAGAATTTTAGGAGCAGTTTACACATATGTTTGAAATTCCACTTAATTACTTAAGTAAATTAAGAAATGAGTTTAAATAAATATTCTAGGTGGGCACACCTTACTTTCTGGTGTTTTTGTGACATTTGTGAACTTGTAGTAGTATTCGTTTGGTCTTAGAGAATATTTGTCACATCAATAAATATTTAACCTTTACAATTTTAGGTTTTCTGGACAGCTGATAGTAATTCTAGGTTTGACCTTGGGTGAAGGTGGTTGCTGAAAAACTTGTAAATACCAAAGTTGGAGTAAACTTGATGAACTAGCTTGTGTCAAAATTTGGAAGCATTTGGCTTAGTAGTTTGAGAGTTACTATTGTTGAAAGTGGCAGTTCAAAATCTGCTACTCTCTGTTTGGAGAGGACAGATTCTGGAACTTGTGAAGTTTGACATGGAAAACTTAGGAGTTTGGAGTTGAGGTCTGAAAATGAATTGTAGTGCATTTCTTAGGCTTTCCAGATTGTCTTAGATCATATCTTTTGGAATTATAAATCTCCAGTTGTGATAAAAACAAGTAGCTGCTGTCCAGAATGCTTACTGTGGTGTTTTGCTGATTGTTATGGTGAGATATCCTAAGACATGCTACTTTTGTAATTGTTAGGTGTTAGGGCCTTAACTGAGGATGAGCAACTTTATCTTAGGTTAAGTAGCTTAGGTAAGTACTTCTCCACCGGAGAAGAGATTTGCACGTGCTAATAAAGTAACTTGATTAGATTATTGTTTTTATTTCTGAAATGCATTTCATTCCGAGCATGTTGCACCCATTTATGCATCCATTGTATTTATTGTGCATTCATGCAATAGGTGTACCGGAGGGGGTAACTCTCCTCGAATTCGAGCCTGTGATTCCGGAGGAGGACCAGGAGCAGCAGGAGCCCGAGGATCCAGCAGGCGAAGGAGTGCCCGCAGACGACCTTCCTGAGTGCCCTGACCACCGGCCTTCAACTTTTCTGAAAGGCAAGCCCCGGTGCATGCTGAACCTACTGATTTATAAATTAATCTTGAGTACTTTTAATTGTTTACTGCATTAAGTTGTAGGAGTTATATGAAAACACTTGTTGCATTATACCTGTCCTTGTCCAGATATCGTACTTAATCCTATTTTAGGTTTAGGCACGTGTCAATGCTTAGCCCTGCTTAGTACGGTAGAAGTCGGGTGATTTCCGGTCATCCGCGAGATGTAGGAAGGAGTCACGAGTGGCTCTATGGCTATCGTGAATGGAACCATGCTTAAAAATAAAATTGAGACCGGGCGGGAGTTCGATAGTACAGCCGCAAGACACTTCACGTCTTGGGTGTGGAGCTATGCCCGTCTGAGTCGTTTAAGGACCGAATCGCTGTACGTCCTTGAGTCATGTTGAACGCAGTCTAACACTTAGTTGGCCGGATAACCCGTTCCGACCGCGAAGCCGAGTAATGTGGTTCAGGCCGGGAATCGAATGGTAGGTTGCTTCTTGGAGGAGAGAAAGGATGTGCTTGGGGACATTGGCGTGAGACCAAGGGGGGGTTAGAGTCCCTATCACCTGGCAGAGTGTCGCCCTTGGGGTCGCGACATTATTCGGACCCGCGATTCCTGAATCATATGAAACGGTGGCTTGTGCGACCCCGGCAGGGGCCTGCGCGGTGAGTGTTAGAAATACCCCTCCAGCTGGATAGGAATTCGATTCGAATCGCCGTCGCTCCCGGTTAGTGAGCACTTGACTTGAGCAGCGGCAACGTAGATCTCATTAAATGAACAGATGGTTAAGTAAATGATATGATGTTGCCGCAATGATATACCTGCTATGGATATAATAATAATGTTGTTTGATTATACTCAAGTGAATGTTTAGTACAGGTGCTAAGATAGATGACAGGTAAATGCTAAAAATAACTGCTAGTACAGGTTATAAGAGTTTCAACTACTTATGCCTTTATGCAAAATGTGGTGTCAGCTAGCCTCTTGTGTAAGCCTTGCATAATCCTTGGTGTCACTTTATTTCTGGTTTTTGACGGGTAAGTCTAGCTGAGTACATTCCAGTACTCAGGGTTTATTCCCTCCTGTTGCAGATGACATGCTTTATCAGGGATTCTGCAAGACGTGTCTCCACCCTGCGGGTGATGATGACTAGATCACAAGGGCGTGATCGTCTCTATGTACTTTTCTCAGGCTGTTGCGGGTTGTCGATCATCCAGACTGGCAGTATTTAATTAACTAGTGTGTGTGTTATGCTTCCGCTACTTTCAAACTTGGTTTGTAATATTTGCTACTCCGTGGTGTAAACTTATTTTAGAACTACTCGTGAAATGTATCGTATGATGTTGTATGTTGAATGATGCGATCCTGGTTGTAAGCAGTTTGGTTTGAAATCCTTCGTGATTTCGATTGACTACCGGGATTATATGGGCTCAAGTTTGAAAATTTGAGCGCTACGGTGCTTGTTTTCGTACTTGTGCTCTTATAATTTGGTCGGTTCTGTTACACCCACTATCAAGCACCCAATGCCTTCCTCCGGCCTTGTAATTTACCTACAAAACAATTTAATGTCTTTTAGGTACCCATACTTGCTTGGGTCCTTGGAGGTTAGTCACTAAGCTCTTTGGTACCCAAATAGCCTTCTTCTTTGGGCCCACAATTGGTGTACCAACAAACCTAGCATGCACACCTTTCTCACCCTTGGTAAGCACATAACAAGAATCAAAAGGAATGTAAGGTACATTAGCATTTTTCTTGTTATTGTTTATTTTATTGCAATTAATCTCTAGATGCCCAACTTGCTTGCATCTATTGCAATAACGACCATTGCCCTTCACAAAGCGAGACTTTGGAGTAGCAAAGGCCGCCTTGCCCTTCTTAGGAGTATAGCCCAATCCCTCTTTGTTAAGAGAGAACCTTTGGCTACCCAAGCATTTTAGCAAGCGGGCATCCCCACCATAGGCGTTGCCTAATGCGCGGGTGAGATCATCCACCTCTCTCTTGAGAGTCTCAACCACAAGTGATGAATCACTAGTAGTAGAGGTAGAGTTGGTTGTGGTGGATGATGATGAGCTACATGAAGCATTAGTAGGACTAACAAATAAAGAATCATCAATAATATCACATGTTAGTCCAATATCACAAGTGACAATCACTTGCTCCTCCTTAGCTTCCTTCATAAACTTCTCCAACTTAAGGTCCTTTTCCTTGATGAGCTCAAGTAGAGTGGAGTGGGCTTCCTTAAGCCTAGTGTGAGCAATTTCAAGATCCTCGTGGTCTTCCTTTAGACACTCACGAGAAGCCTCTAGCTCATCAAAGGATTTCCTAAGAGCTTTGAGCTCTTGTTCAATTCCTTTGCACTCCTTACTCTTTTTGAGAGCAACAAGCTCCTCCATCAAGGCATCATTTTCATTGCTCTTGGCAATGAGCTCTTGTTCCAAGATTTTGTATTTCTTGGTTGTCCTCTTGTAGCCCTTGCTCATTTGATCTATTATGCCTAATAGATCATCTTTGGAGTAGTCCTCATCCTCCTCATCATCACTCCTACAATCATCACTAGCACAAGAATCATCATCACTATCATCATGTTTTACCTTGGTAGGCTTGTCCATAAGGCATGTTGATGTAGTGTCGAAGATGGATGGCTTATTGGAGAGGGCGATGTTTGCAGTGGCTCGTCGAGTGATCCTCTCATCATTACTAGAGCTTTCATCATCATCACTATCGGAGTTGTCACTATCCCAAGTGACTACATAACCACCACCCTTCTTCTTCTTGTTGAAAGTGAAGCTCTTCTTTGCTTTCTTCTCATTCTCTTTCTTATCCTTCTTGTTCTTCTTGAGCTTCAAGTCCCCATTATGAAATCTCTTATCTTCATAGGGGCAATCCGCCACTATGTGATCGGGGCTATTGCAATTGTAGCAAAGGGTCTTTGCCTTTATAGTGTCTCTCCTCTTCCTTGCCCCATATCCTTTCTTCTTCATGAACCTTCCCATCTTGTGCACAAGGAGGGCCATGGTCTCATCATCGAATGGATCATCATCATCACTTTCTACCTTGCTCTTGCCCTTAGAGGATGAAGCCTTGAATGCAATGGGCTTCTCTTGCTTGACCTTGGTCTCCTTCTTCTCTTCTACCTCATCTTCATCATCATTGTATTGGGCATCGGTCATTATATCTCCAAGCACATTGGTTGGTTTGACCTTGTCCAATCCCTCTCTAAAGATCATTCTTCTCAAGGTGGCAAACTTCTTGGGTAAGCACATCAAGAACTTGTGTGAGAAGTCCTTGTCCTCAACCTTCTCCCCAAGCCCCTTGAGATCATTGACAATGACTTGGAGCCTATAGAACATCTCCGGGATGGATTCATCATCCTTCATCTTGAATGTGGAGAACTTGTCCTTGAGCATATATAGTTTGGCACTTTTTACCGTTGAAGTACCTTCATATGTTTCTTCAAGCCTTATCCAAAGCTCATTTGCCTTTTCAAGATCTTTGATTTGCTCAAATACTTTATCATCAATGGCACGATAGATTGTTTCAAGTGCCGCTGTATTGCATTGTTTGTTGATGCGGTCATTGGGAGTGAGGTTTTCCTCATCAAGAATGACGTATCCTTCTTTGGTCACATCCCAAACCTTCTCATGTATATTGCCTAGATATTGCTTCATCTTCCTTTTCTAATGATCAAAGGAAGAGACGCCATCAAAGAATGGAGGCTTGCCATTAACATGATTGAACATAACTTGAGCCATCTTACACCGAGGTTGTTAAGCCTTACAAACGGTGACCACGGCTCCGATACCACTTGAAAGGTCTTGATGGCTAGAGGGGGGGTGAATAGCCTATTAAAAATTTTCTACAAGGACAAGCTAAACAAGTTTATCAATAAAACAAATAGCGAGATGCGAGTTTTGCTTAGCCTACGGGGTGTTTGCAAGCCACCTAACCAATTCACAAATCTAGTAATTGCACTCAACCGCACAAGTCAAACCGAGAAGGAAACTACAACTAGCAAGCTACATAAAGAAGCTACTTTAGCAAAGCTAACTAGCTAGCAAAGATAACTAAGAAAGTAATGTGGAGTTGAGTTAGGAGGGTATCACCGAGGGGCGAAGTATTGAGCCAACCAATATGATCAACAATGAATACTAAGATAACCAAACACCGGGATCAATTAATCACAATATGAAAGTGATGACACGAAGATTTATCCCGAGGTTCACGTGCTTGCCGGCACGCTAGTCCCCGTTGTGTCCCTCTTCACCACGTGGTTCGGTGGCTAATCGGTCACACACCGAGCCTCTCAAAAGGCACCACAAGAACCTACCAAATGGCAAAAGGTTGCAATGACACGAGCAATATACTAATGTTGCCTTTGGCGCTTCGCCGAGGTAGGCACAAACCCCTCACAATCACCGGAGGTGGCCAAGAACAAACACCAACTCTTGCCAACGCCTCCAAGCTGCTCCAAGCCGTCTAGGTGGCGGCAACCACCAAGAGAAACAAGAATCCCGCAGCAAATCAACCACCAAGTGCCAACTAGATGCAATCTCACAATGCAAATGCACTTGGATCACTCAATCTCACTTCGAATATGCAAAGAAGCAAGAGAGATGAGTGGGAGGGGAGTTGCTTAGCTCAAAGTGCTCACAAGTATGTCAAATGTTCGAGAGAGAGAGCCTTGAGCCGGCCAACGAGTATTTATAGACGTACCCCTTCGAATATAGCCGTTAGAAACTTGAAACAGCCGAAGTCGCGTTGACCGGACGCGCTGGTCCAACTGACCGGACGCACCGGTCGCGCAACGGCTAGTTTCGCGAAGCACCGACCGGACGCGCCGATCGCAACGACCGGACGCGCCGGTCACGACCGGACGCACCGGTCCCGTAACTGACCGGACGCGCTGGTCAACCCTGAGCCGCGCACAACGAACCAGCGACCGGACGCGCTGAAGAACTGACCGGACGCCACAGTGCCCGCGTCCGGTTGGAGTCCAGTAAGCTCCCTGGATGACCGGACGCGTCCGGTCGCCTGTGACCGGACGCGCCTCGCGTCCGACCAAACAACTGAAAAACGCGCAGATACTGGACACTGACCGGACGCGTCCGGTCAAACAGTGACCGCGTTCGGTCCAGCGTCCGGTCACCACTGTGACCCCCGTTTGCCTCCGTTTCTTTTTCCGACTTCCGGCGTAGTGGAAAATAGGCATTTCATTTCCCCAAAATTGCCTGAATCCCGCGCTCGCACGCTCGGTGGGAGGGAGAGATGACCCCAAACCCTCTCTACCGCTTAAACTCCAACGCCATCGCAAATGTGCTAACACCACCAAGTGATCACGTCATGTGTGAGTGTGTTAGCATTTTCACAATCATTTTTCGAGGCGTTATTAGTTCTATCCAAATGCATATGATCATGAAATGCACATCTAGAGGCACTTAGGAGTTCAATAGCCGCGTCATTCCCCTCTTTATAGTACGGCTATCTATCCTATAATGTAACCACACCCACTAGGTGTCTTGGTTACTAAAACACAACCCTTAAGCATATACCTTTGCCTTGATCACGTAGGGTTGCGTCCAAATCCAAGTGTGGCCATCATGATCACCATGTCCATCTTGCCACCAACCTTGGAATGTACTAATCCTCATATGCTACATACAACTTAGGCATAGGATTAGTACTTAGGCATTGTCACTAATTACCAACACCAAACATAGGACTTTCAATCTCCCCCTTGTTGGTAATTGGTGACAACCCTTTCACAAAGATGTTATAATAAAATTTTGATTGAACCCATGTCACATTGTCCAAGTATATTACCATGTGTAAGAATTATGGACATGTGATCATGAATTTAAATTGATAGCAATGGCTCCCCCTACATGTATGCTATATGTTTGGATTTTGGAAGCATACATGTTAGATAGGAAAGATTAGGAGCATTGTCTACCAATAGGTGCTAAGTGTTTTAGATTATAGACCTTTGAAGCGTGATACCATCGGAGTAGCGATAAACACCATCTTAGCACCTTGTGTAGTTAGATTCCACTTGAAAAAGCACAAACATAACTAGAAACCTCGTGAGATCAACATTATAAGCAAGGCTCTAGTACCACTTTGAAAAACATGAAGCAAGAAAAATCTATCTACTTCCTATTCATACTAGTACCTCAATGCATCATTCAAATTATACTAGCAAGACACCACACAAGCAAAGTATCAGAGAAAACGAAATGCATAACTATGCATCATACATATGAAGTGCACATGGAAATGCAACATTCATGCTTAAGAGCTTGCTCCCCCTACTTGTGTGCTCAAAATTTTAGTTGATCCCCTTTCTTTTATCAATTCTCCCCCTTTAGGATCTATCTTTGTGAACAACATTTTCTCCCCCACAACATTTTCTTCCTCTTTGAGTTCTATCTTTGTGAACAACATTTTCTCCCCTTTTGGCACCAATTGACCACAAGGAGCAAACTTTAGATAGATTATCATGTTAAAATATGGGGTGAGGATCAAGTTTATGATTCAACCTAGATTGCTTGCATAAATAAAATACTTCGGTTTGATCCAAGGGCAAGCTTCTTCACACCTCACTAGAAGGGTTATCATGCACCATGTTGAAGCAAATATTTAGACAAGTTTTCTAGATTAAACACTTAGGATCACAAGCTACTTAAACAAGTTATATGCTACCACTAGATCATACAAGTCATGGAAACAATAGTGGCACCATATAAACTTCAAATTCATTTAATTTTCATGAATGAGCCTAGAACATATAAATTATGACTAGATGCACTAAACAAGTCCTTAGCATAGAATGTATGACATGTCAACCAATTGTACCTTAGGGCTCGAAGGAGAGGCATGTCATATATGGGGTGCATCAACTCATGTTGGAGAAGTCAAGTATGTTCAACTCATTTTTTAGCTTGTGAAATCTCTTCTCATCAAGTGGCTTGGTGAATAGATCGGCTAATTGATCTTCGGTGCCCACACTCTCAATAGCAATGTCACCCTTTTGTTGATGATCTCTAATAAAGTGATGGCGAACATCAATATGCTTTGTTCTTTGATGTTGAACAGGATTGTTGGTTAGCTTCACGGCACTTTCATTGTCACATAGCAATGGCACATTCTTGAAATTGATTCCAAAATCTTTCAATGTTGCCTTTATCCACAAGATTTGTGCACAACAACTACCCGCGGCGATGTATTCGGCTTCGGCGGTAGATAGTGCAATACTATTTTGCTTCTTGGATGACCATGAGACAAGTGATCTTCCCAACAATTGACATGTCCCGGAAGTGCTCTTTCTCTCCACTTTATCACCGGCATAGTCGGAATCCGAATATCCAACTAGCTCAAAGCTTGCACCTTTGGGATACCATAATCCAACATCTTGTGTATGCTTTAAGTACCTCAATATTCTCTTTGTTGCCTTCAAATGACTTTCTCTTGGTGAGACTTGAAATCTTGCACACATGCATACACTAAACATCACATCGGGCCTTGATGCCGTCACATAGAGTAGGCTACCAATCATTGATCTATATAGCTTTTGATCCACCATGTTGCCACTCTTGTCACTATCCAAGCTTCCACTAGTGCCCATTGGAGTTGTAATACTCTTTGCATCTTCCATGCCAAACTTCTTGAGCATATCTTTGATGTACTTAGTTTGGCTCACAAATGTACCTTCTTTCATTTGTTTGATTTGAAGTCCAAGAAAGAAACTAAGTTCACCAATCATTGACATTTCAAATTCCTTTGCCATCATTTTCCCAAACTCATCACAATAATCTTGATTGGTTGAACCGAATATGATATCATCAACATATATTTGCAATATAAATAAGTCTTTCCCAATCTTCTTGGTGAATAGTATTGTATCAACTTTGCCCATGACAAATCCTTTGGATAGCAAGAAGTCCCTTAATCTTTTATACCTTGCTCTAGGTGCTTGCTTCAATCCATATAAAGCTTTTCTCAACTTGTATACATAATTGGGTTTCTTGTCATCTTCAAAACCGGGAGGTTGCTCCACATACACTTCCTCTTGAATGTACCCATTGAGAAATGCACTCTTCACATCCATTTGATATAGCTTGATATTGTGAGCACAAGCATAGGCAAGTAAGATCCTAATTGCTTCCAATCTTGCAACCGGGGCATAAGTTTCACCAAAGTCAAGACCCTCTATTTGTGTGTAACCTTGAGCCACTAGTCTTGCTTTGTTCCTTACTACTATCCCATCTTGATCTTGCTTGTTGCGAAAGACCCATCTTGTTCCAATGACATTGTGATCCTTAGGCCTCTCAACTAGTTCCCATACTTCATTTCTCTTGAAGTTGTTGAGCTCTTCATGCATTGCATTTACCCAATCCGGATCTCTCAATGCTTTATCAATGTCCTTGGGTTCTTCCATTGACACAAAAGAAGAGTGACCACAAAATGATGTCAATCTTGATCTAGTTTGAACTCCTCTTTGTATGTCACCAATGATGGAATCCAATGGATGGTCTCTTGCAATGTTAGTTGGTTGAAGCACTTGGACTTGATTGCTTGGATGTTGATGTTGATCATGAGTTGGAGATGATGTACTAGCCACTTGTTGATCTTGTTGCACTTGAGATGATGTACTAGCTTGATTTTGCATTAGAGAACCACTAGCTTGTGTAATTGGACTTTGGAGCACTTGATCTTTGTTGTCATCCACATCAATCACTTGCTTTGGCCTAATATCACCAATGTCCATTTCTTTCATAGCATTGGTCAATTGAGTTCCTCTCACATCATCTAAGTTATCTTCTTCATCTTGAGAGCCATTTGTTTCATCAAATTCAACATCATGCACTTCTTCAAGTTGTCCACTAGCTAGGTTCCATACTCTATAAGCTTTGCTAGTAGTTGAGTAACCAAGTAGGAAGCCTTCATCACATTTCTTCTCAAACTTGCTCAATCTAGTGCCCTTCTTCAAGATATAGCATTTGCAACCAAATACCCGAAAGTATGCAATATTGGGCTTTCTTCCATTTAAGATCTCATATGGTGTCTTCTCTAGAAACTTGTGGCAATAGAGGCGGTTGCTATAGAAGCAAGCCGTGTTGATTGCTTCGGCCCAAAATGAATGACTCACATTATACTCATTCAACATTGATATTGCCATATCAATTAAGGTTCTATTTTTCCTCTCAACTAAGCCATTTGATTGAGGTGTATACTTGGCCGAGAATTGATGCTTGATTCCAAGCTCCTCACATAGCTCATCAACTCTTGTGTTTCTAAACTCACTTCCATTGTCACTTCTTACTTTCTTGATTGTGGTCTCAAACTCATTTTGCACTCTCTTGATGAACTTCTTGAATATGTCAAATACATCACTCTTGTCCACAAGAAAGAATACCCATGTGTATCTAGTGAAATCATCCACAATCACAAAACCATACTTGTTGCCACCAATGCTTGTGTATGTAGTTGGCCCAAATAGATCCATGTGCAACAACTCAAATGCCTTGGAAGTACTCATAATGCTCTTCAATGGATGAGTGTTGCCTACTTGCTTTCCGTCTTGACATGCACTACATAGCTTATCCTTCTCAAATGTGACATCCTTCAAGCCTCTAACTAAGTCATGCTTCACTAACTTGTTCAATTGCTTCATGCCAACATGACCTAGTCTTCTATGCCATAACCAACCCATACTTGATTTGGTGAGCAAGCATGTTGAGAGTTGAGTGTCACTAGCATTGAAATCAACCAAGTATAGATTCTCATATCTAAAGCCTTTGAAGATCAAGTTAGAGCCATCAACACTAACTATCTCCACATCATCAACACCAAATATGCACTTGAAACCGAGATCACACAATTGAGCAACCGAGAGAAGATTGAAGTTCAACTTTTCGACTAAGAGCACATTGGAAATGCTATGATCATTTGAGATTGCAATCCTTCCAAGAGCCTTTACATCACCCTTGCTATTGTCACCAAATGTGATACTATCAATGCCACTATCATTTGATTTGAGAGAGTTGAACATTCTTGAATCACCGGTCATATGTTGAGAACACCCACTATCAAGCACCCAATGCCTTCCTCCGGCCTTGTAATTTACCTACAAAACAATTTAATGTCTTTTAGGTACCCATACTTGCTTGGGTCCTTGGAGGTTAGTCACTAAGCTCTTTGGTACCCAAATAGCCTTCTTCTTTGGGCCCACAATTGGTGTACCAACAAACCTAGCATGCACACCTTTCTCACCCTTGGTAAGCACATAACAAGAATCAAAAGGAATGTAAGGTACATTAGCATTTTTCTTGTTATTGTTTATTTTATTGCAATTAATCTCTAGATGCCCAACTTGCTTGCATCTATTGCAATAACGACCATTGCCCTTCACAAAGCGAGACTTTGGAGTAGCAAAGGCCGCCTTGCCCTTCTTAGGAGTATAGCCCAATCCCTCTTTGTTAAGAGAGAACCTTTGGCTACCCAAGCATTTTAGCAAGCGGGCATCCCCACCATAGGCGTTGCCTAATGCGCGGGTGAGATCATCCACCTCTCTCTTGAGAGTCTCAACCACAAGTGATGAATCACTAGTAGTAGAGGTAGAGTTGGTTGTGGTGGATGATGATGAGCTACATGAAGCATTAGTAGGACTAACAAATAAAGAATCATCAATAATATCACATGTTAGTCCAATATCACAAGTGACAATCACTTGCTCCTCCTTAGCTTCCTTCATGAACTTCTCCAACTTAAGGTCCTTTTCCTTGATGAGCTCAAGTAGAGTGGAGTGGGCTTCCTTAAGCCTAGTGTGAGCAATTTCAAGATCCTCGTGGTCTTCCTTTAGACACTCACGAGAAGCCTCTAGCTCATCAAAGGATTTCCTAAGAGCTTTGAGCTCTTGTTCAATTCCTTTGCACTCCTTACTCTTTTTTAGAGCAACAAGCTCCTCCATCAAGGCATCATTTTCATTGCTCTTGGCAATGAGCTCTTGTTCCAAGATTTTGTATTTCTTGGTTGTCCTCTTGTAGCCCTTGCTCATTTGATCTATTATGCCTAATAGATCATCTTTGGAGTAGTCCTCATCCTCCTCATCATCACTCCTACAATCATCACTAGCACAAGAATCATCATCACTATCATCATGTTTTACCTTGGTAGGCTTGTCCATAAGGCATGTTGATGTAGTGTCGAAGATGGATGGCTTATTGGAGAGGGCGATGTTTGCAGTGGCTCGTCGAGTGATCCTCTCATCATTACTAGAGCTTTCATCATCATCACTATCGGAGTTGTCACTATCCCAAGTGACTACATAACCACCACCCTTCTTCTTCTTGTTGAAAGTGAAGCTCTTCTTTGCTTTCTTCTCATTCTCTTTCTTATCCTTCTTGTTCTTCTTGAGCTTCAAGTCCCCATTATGAAATCTCTTATCTTCATAGGGGCAATCCGCCACTATGTGATCGGGGCTATTGCAATTGTAGCAAAGGGTCTTTGCCTTTATAGTGTCTCTCCTCTTCCTTGCCCCATATCCTTTCTTCTTCATGAACCTTCCCATCTTGTGCACAAGGAGGGCCATGGTCTCATCATCGAATGGATCATCATCATCACTTTCTACCTTGCTCTTGCCCTTAGAGGATGAAGCCTTGAATGCAATGGGCTTCTCTTGCTTGACCTTGGTCTCCTTCTTCTCTTCTACCTCATCTTCATCATCATTGTATTGGGCATCGGTCATTATATCTCCAAGCACATTGGTTGGTTTGACCTTGTCCAATCCCTCTCTAAAGATCATTCTTCTCAAGGTGGCAAACTTCTTGGGTAAGCACATCAAGAACTTGTGTGAGAAGTCCTTGTCCTTAACCTTCTCCCCAAGCCCCTTGAGATCATTGACAATGACTTGGAGCCTATAGAACATCTCCGGGATGGATTCATCATCCTTCATCTTGAATGTGGAGAACTTGTCCTTGAGCATATATAGTTTGGCACTTTTTACCGTTGAAGTACCTTCATATGTTTCTTCAAGCCTTATCCAAAGCTCATTTGCCTTTTCAAGATCTTTGATTTGCTCAAATACTTTATCATCAATGGCACGATAGATTGTTTCAAGTGCCGCTGTATTGCATTGTTTGTTGATGCAGTCATTGGGAGTGAGGTTTTCCTCATCAAGAATGACGTATCCTTCTTTGGTCACATCCCAAACCTTCTCATGTATATTGCCTAGATATTGCTTCATCTTCCTTTTCCAATGATCAAAGGAAGAGACGCCATCAAAGAATGGAGGCTTGCCATTAACATGATTGAACATAACTTGAGCCATCTTACACCGAGGTTGTTAAGCCTTACAAACGGTGACCACGGCTCCGATACCACTTGAAAGGTCTTGATGGCTAGAGGGGGGGTGAATAGCCTATTAAAAATTTTCTACAAGGACAAGCTAAACAAGTTTATCAATAAAACAAATAGCGAGATGCGAGTTTTGCTTAGCCTACGGGGTGTTTGCAAGCCACCTAACCAATTCACAAATCTAGTAATTGCACTCAACCGCACAAGTCAAACCGAGAAGGAAACTACAACTAGCAAGCTACATAAAGAAGCTACTTTAGCAAAGCTAACTAGCTAGCAAAGATAACTAAGAAAGTAATGTGGAGTTGAGTTAGGAGGGTATCACCGAGGGGCGAAGTATTGAGCCAACCAATATGATCAACAATGAATACTAAGATAACCAAACACCGGGATCAATTAATCACAATATGAAAGTGATGACACGAAGATTTATCCCGAGGTTCACGTGCTTGCCGGCACGCTAGTCCCCGTTGTGTCCCTCTTCACCACGTGGTTCGGTGGCTAATCGGTCACACACCGAGCCTCTCAAAAGGCACCACAAGAACCTACCAAATGGCAAAAGGTTGCAATGACACGAGCAATATACTAATGTTGCCTTTGGCGCTTCGCCGAGGTAGGCACAAACCCCTCACAATCACCGGAGGTGGCCAAGAACAAACACCAACTCTTGCCAACGCCTCCAAGCTGCTCCAAGCCGTCTAGGTGGCGGCAACCACCAAGAGAAACAAGAATCCCGTAGCAAATCAACCACCAAGTGCCAACTAGATGCAATCTCACAATGCAAATGCACTTGGATCACTCAATCTCACTTCGAATATGCAAAGAAGCAAGAGAGATGAGTGGGAGGGGAGTTGCTTAGCTCAAAGTGCTCACAAGTATGTCAAATGTTCGAGAGAGAGAGCCTTGAGCCGGCCAACGAGTATTTATAGACGTACCCCTTCGAATATAGCCGTTAGAAACTTGAAACAGCCGAAGTCGCGTTGACCGGACGCGCTGGTCCAACTGACCGGACGCACCGGTCGCGCAACGGCTAGTTTCGCGAAGCACCGACCGGACGCGCCGGTCGCAACGACCGGACGCGCCGGTCACGACCGGACGCACCGGTCCCGTAACTGACCGGACGCGCTGGTCAACCCTGAGCCGCGCACAACGAACCAGCGACCGGACGCGCTGAAGAACTGACCGGACGCCACAGTGCCCGCGTCCGGTTGGAGTCCAGTAAGCTCCCTGGATGACCGGACGCGTCCGGTCGCCTGTGACCGGACGCGCCTCGCGTCCGACCAAACAACTGAAAAACGCGCAGATACTGGACACTGACCGGACGCGTCCGGTCAAACAGTGACCGCGTCCGGTCCAGCGTCCGGTCACCACTGTGACCCCCGTTTGCCTCCGTTTCTTTTTCCGACTTCCGGCGTAGTGGAAAATAGGCATTTCATTTCCCCAAAATTGCCTGAATCCCGCGCTCGCACGCTCGGTGGGAGGGAGAGATGACCCCAAACCCTCTCTACCGCTTAAACTCCAACGCCATCGCAAATGTGCTAACACCACCAAGTGATCACGTCATGTGTGAGTGTGTTAGCATTTTCACAATCATTTTTCGAGGCGTTATTAGTTCTATCCAAATGCATATGATCATGAAATGCACATCTAGAGGCACTTAGGAGTTCAATAGCCGCGTCATTCCCCTCTTTATAGTACGGCTATCTATCCTATAATGTAACCACACCCACTAGGTGTCTTGGTTACTAAAACACAACCCTTAAGCATATACCTTTGCCTTGATCACATAGGGTTGCGTCCAAATCCAAGTGTGGCCATCATGATCACCATGTCCATCTTGCCACCAACCTTGGAATGTACTAATCCTCATATGCTACATACAACTTAGGCATAGGATTAGTACTTAGGCATTGTCACTAATTACCAAAACCAAACATAGGACTTTCAGACAGCTTTTACTATGAGGTATGGATTGTATGAGTATACTGTTATGTCATTTGGATTGACCAATGCACCTGCATACTTTATGTACATGATGAATAAGGTGTTCATGGAATATTTGGATAAGTTTGTGGTGGTATTTATTGATGATATACTGGTATTTTCCAAGATGGAGGAAGAGCATGCTGAACATTTGAGGTTGGTATTGCAGAAACTTAGAGAGCATAAACTGTATGCGAAGCGAAGTAAATGTGAGTTTTGGTTGAAGGAAGTTTCTTTCCTTGGTCATATTGTTTCTAATGGAGGGATATCAGTGGATCCAGGTAAAGTAAGGGATGTATTAAATTGGAAGCCACCTATTGATGCTAGTGAGATTCGTAGTTTCTTGGGATTAGCTGGATATTACAGATGGTTCATTGAAGGGTTTTCTAGACTTGCTAAACCTATGACATCTCTATTAGAGAAGAATGCCAAGTTTGTGTGGTCAGATAAATGTCAAGCTAGTTTTGAGGAATTGAAGAAGAGGTTGACTACAGCGCCTGTTTTGGTTTTGCCAGATTTGAGTAAGAAGTTTTCTATTTATTGTGATGCTTCTCGTCAAGGTTTGGGATGTGTTCTTATGCAAGAAGGCAGAGTTGTGGCTTATGCATCTAGGCAGTTGAGAAAGCATGAGTTGAATTATCCTACACATGATTTGGAGTTCGCAGCTGTAGTTCATGCTTTAAAGATTTGGAGACATTATTTGATTGGACATAAGAGTGATATATACACTGATCATAAGAGTTTGAAGTATATTTTCACTCAGTCAGATCTGAATTTGAGGCAACGCAGATGGTTAGAATTGATTAAGGATTATGATATTGAGATACACTATCATCCTGGTAAGGCTAATGTAGTAGCTGATGCTCTTAGTAGGAAAAGTTATGTCAATGAGATACAGACATTGTCTATGACTAGGGAGTTATGTGCTGAATTTGAATATTTGAATTTGGGAATTGTTACTAATACAATGGAATTAGTGATAGAGCCTACCTTAGAGCAAGAAATCTATAAGGGTCAGTTGAAGGATGAGAAACTAAAGAAGATAGCGGAAGATATAGTGATTGGTAAGTCACCAGGCTTTCGGATGGATGATAATGGAATCTTGTGGTTTGGAAAGAGGTTGTGTGTACCTGAGGATCAAACTGTTAGACAGGCAATTCTTCGCGAAGCTCATGAGTCAGCTTATTCTATTCATCCTGGTAGTACTAAGATGTATTTGGATCTGAAACAGAAATATTGGTGGGTTGGATTAAAGCGAGATGTGGCTGAGTATGTGGCATTGTGTGACACTTGTCAGAGGGTGAAAGCAGAGCATCAGAGACCTGCTGGATTGTTGCAACCAATGAAGATTCCTGAATGGAAGTAGGAAGAAGTTGGTATGGACTTTATAGTGGGGTTACCTCGTACTCAGAAAGGTTATGACTCTATTTGGGTGATAGTAGATCGATTAACCAAAGTTGCTCATTTTATACCAGTTAAGACTACTTACCGTGGACCAAAATTGGCAGAGTTGTATATGGAGAGGATAGTATGTTTGCATGGAGTTCCAAAGAAGATTGTATCTGATCGAGGATCGTAGTTTACGTCACATTTTTGGAAAGCTGTGCATGAATCATTGGGAACAAAATTAAATTTTAGTACAGCATATCATCCACAGACAGATGGACAGACTGAAAGGACCAACCAGGTATTAGAGGATATGTTGAGAGCTTGTGCATTGCAATATGGAACTAGTTGGGATAAGAGTTTGCCTTATGCAGAATTTTCTTACAATAATAGTTATCAACAGAGTCTTAAGATGGCACCGTTTGAAGCTTTGTATGGACGTAAGTGTAGAACTCCATTGTTTTGGGATCAGACAGGTGAATCTCAGGTGTTTGGTACAGATGTTCTTAGAAACGCAGAAGATCAAGTGCGAGTGATTCGTGAGAATTTGAGAGTAGCGCAGTCTCGTCAGAAGAGTTATGCTGACAATAGAAGAAGAGATTTAGTTTTTGAGGTAGGTGATTATGTCTATTTGAAGGTGTCACCTATGAAAAGTGTGAAGAGGTTTAACATGAAAGGTAAACTAGCACCAAGGTATGTTGGACCATTTAAAGTTATTACTAGACGTGGGGAAGTTGCTTATCAATTAGAGTTGCCTGAGAATTTATCTGGAGTACATGATGTGTTCCATGTTTCACAACTTAAGAAGTGTTTGCGTGTGCCTGAGGAGCAGATACCTTTAGAAGAATTGACTGTTAAGGAAGATCTTACATATGAAGAGTTTCCGATTAAGATTTTGGAGACTGCTGAGAGAGTTACTCGAAGTCGGGTTATTAAGATGTGCAAAGTGCAGTGGAATCGATATTCAGAGGCAGAGGCAACTTAGGAAAGAGAGGATGAATTGAGGAAGTCATATCCGCAGTTGTTTGAGTAAGCAGTTCAATCTCGAGGACGAGATTCTTTTAAGGGGGTAGAATTTGTAACACCTAAATTTTAGGAGTAATGAATTTTAAATAATTTAGATAACAATTAATGGGGAATTAGAATTTAAAATTTTAGATATAGCATTTGATGATGCATTCATGCTGTTGCATTTATTTTATTTTGTGATATGGAATTTATTTTATTCGTTTTGGATTAGAAATTCTTTTTGAAAAAGGTTTTGAAAAATAAATAGAAAAAAAAGGGAAAGGAAATTTACCTACTAGCGGCCCGGTTAACCGGCCGGCCTGCTTCTTCCTTCCCCGCGCTGGGCCGCGCAATGGGCCGACGTCGCTGCCGCTTTCCCTCCCGTGATCGCGCTCCGCGTCGGAAACGAACACTTCTCCAACCGAACCGCAACAGAATCATGTATTCCAGATATGTTAACCGAAATCAACTATTTGAGGCTATAAATAGGACGCCTTGACCCTCTATTTTCCGTTTTTCATCTAAAATCGTGAGTTCTACCGCAAGAAGTTGAGTTCTAGGGCTTGAGTTCGGTTGAGGACGTCGGTCGTTGGGGTGGGGTGCCTTCGGGTGATTTGGAGGTCTAATTCGTCGCGTTGGTGAGTCCGCACTTGTCTCCTCTACCCTCTTGTGCTCTTCTTTTGGTTGGAGGTGCTTAGAAGAGAGCTTTTGAAGCTCACCGTCGGCCGGTAATGGCGCCGCCGCCCTCCTCTCATCGCGTGCCGTGTTCAATCCACCATAGCTAGCTTGTACCGCATAGATGGATTCGTGTTGAGCTTCTCGTTCGGTTGGTGTCGGTTGGGGGATGTTTGGTGGTCGGAAACGGCGGATCCGGAGTTTTCCGGCGAGCTCGGGTGGCCGGCCATGGAGGCCGCCGGCCGGACCTGGAGAAGGAGATCGGATTTTCTACTGTGGAGTTGATGATGAATGTGAGCCGTCCGATTTGAAATCAAGGGCCCAGATTAGAACTTACCCCTTCGCGGGTAAATTTGTTAAAGAGCCCCTGGGTTTATTAGTAATCAACCCGCCATCCATAGCGTATTTCTGAAAATGCGTTTTCGTGTTTTGAAAGCGTATTCTCTTCCGGTTAAGTCAAAAATACGTTTTCGGATATTTACAGTTTTACCACTAGAATTGTTTTGGTCATAAAATCTTTGTTTTAACTCCGATTTGATCCGTTCAAGTTGCGTTAGGTTCGTATTTGTGAGCTCTACATGTTAGTGTAGTTGTACAGTCAATTTTGATAATTTATTTTTCGAGGTTATAATTAAGTATTTATTTATCTATAGGAAATCTTAGAAAATACATAACTTTCACGTTTTAACTCCGAATTTGGTGATCTTTGCGTCTGTGTGATCGTAGAAACGTGTAGAAGAGTTTTATAAACTTTTATTACTGTTTTGCTACTGTTGGTGTACTGTTCTAATTATATCTCTTTGTTTGCTTCGTGTATGTTTGATTGGATGCATGTATGTGTTGATTGATGATCGAATATAGAAGGTGAGCAGTATTTGGACGATTCGGAGTATTACTTTGAGCCAAGTCAGCAGTATCACTTGGAGAGCTTTGATCAAGGCAAGTATAACACAGGACTATCCTTGTTACCTATACATTGAATTGTCATACATATGCATGTGCTTACCTTGACAACCTTAGAGATTATAACTTAGTGATTGTTATCTTGATTCCTTGTCAACCTTGGGAATGCATATGGGTAGCTACTGCTAGTGCTTAAACTAAGAACAATGATCTTGTAATTTGATTAATGGATTAAGCAATCAACCTTTAAGATGATTCTATTACTGTTAAAAAGGGGCTAGAGCATGTGTATTATTTTGATGCTCTGGTTTCTCTCCATAAGGACTTATCTGTACATGATTATCCGGGATATACAGTACAGCTGTGAGGGCTATATGGCTCTGGCTTTAGTTGTTCAAGAGACCTTTTCTAGCTTGTTAGTGGTTACCTTAAATGGCGTAAGAATGGCTTGCCACTTTGGGTGTAGTGCGAGCCCCTGGCCTAGTGTGTATAGGCTGCGGTTGTTGTGCCACAGGGAAGGGGGGTTCTACATCTGCCTGCCGAGTGAATCTAATGGCCCTAACTTGTTAGACGAACTTTTGAGTGGCTTTATATGGTTCTCGGGTGTTTGGGCTTGATCTCCCCACTCATTTGGAAATCATGACTTACAGTGAAAGTGTACACCTCTGCGCAGAGTTAAAAACTGGTATACTAGCCGTGCCCACGGATACGGGCGGCCTTGGAACATCTACAGAATAGATGATCACCATTGCTATATCATGTTTAATTAATGTTGATTATTATTATGCTCATGTTAATGCTATTCGTTATCATTATTACAATTGATCATTGGTTCTTTAATGGGAAGTGGTTTATCTTGATGCTACTCAATTGCTAATATATGATTAAAAGCTAAATGCAGTTAAACAGTGTCTAGCCTTTTTGAGCCTCATGAACCCTGTGTTATATTTGTGGAGTTCGACATGGACTCACCCTTGCTATTTCCACCATAACAGATGAAGATATAGAGGAAGATTATCGGAATGAGTACTAGTCTTGGTGTCAACCAGTCAACCGTGTCCCTGTGTGGAGTTTCCGCTGAAGAACTACTATTAGTTATTATTACCTATCGTTCAAGACTATGTCTTAAATACTTATTCGTTATGTAATAAGCACTGTGATGGTACTTTGTAATTTGTCAACTTATGTGTGCGACTGTTTCCTGGGGCGCACATGAGTCTTTTATGCATCCTATTTTTGTCCTTAAAAATGGGTGTGACATGGACTATCTTTCTTTTTATTTTTTTTATTTAGGCTGGGTTTGGTGCTCTTCTTTTTTATGATAATGAATCAACTGAAATACAGGTCCAAAACCACTTCGATGTTCCGCTAAACAACACTTCGATTATAAAAAGACTAAAATATTTATATTATGAATACCCAAAACAGTATTCCCCGCCTTAGTTCATAGTAGCTTATTATACACGATGAAGAATTAGGAAGAATAATTTTCAGATCAGTATTCCGTACTTTTCGGTGGCAGAAAGAAGAAGAAGGAAGATATCATAAAGAAGAAGTTCCTTAATTCCACCTACAAGAATGTTGGTCGTCGTTCGTTGGGCATTTGTTCTCAGGTCATTTGCCGAGTGTTTGCCTGTGCGGTCATCCATACTGTAAAGCATCTAACAGGTTATGTTTTGAGTTGTGCCATTCACAGCGTGGGTACTATTTTATAATCCAGAGTGGTGGTAACGTGTTGATGTTCCCAACTGTCATATAATATAATTCTTCTTTCGTCACAAAAAAAAGTAATTAAGGTCCGTTTGGAATATATAAGTTTCACATAAATCGTATAGGAATTTTAGGGTCCCTTAGCAATGTAGGATTTTTCACAAAGATCATGCAGGAAACTCATAGAAAATAATTTAATCTTACATGAAAAACATAGGATTCAGAAAATTTTCTAGCATTTCAAAGAGAACCTTGAAGAAATCAGCTTAGTTTCGTAAAAAAGAAAACATAAGATTGAAGTAAAATTCCCACGTTCTCAAACAGAGGTTTACTGATTGACTAGACTTGGGCCACACATTAATGATAGTCTAGTGCTCCGGTTTGAAAATGTATCGTGAAACATGGCTCACTAAATCAAAATTTCTGTTTCAGTACGTCCGACGATCCTCTTCCGTAGCGGTAGTAATTTTGGTATTTACAAAACTATATATACCGTACTTCAATTGGGAGGGATTTTGAACCCAAGCACTCACATTCGATTACCAAATATATCGACGCATTGCGGAGCGGTAAACTCGGCGAGCCCGAAAAGGCTAACATTACTGTTACCCAGCAGTAAAAAAAAAACTCTGAAATGTCTCAGTGACAAGGGGACAAGATAAGCTGTTGCCGAACGAGCAGGGCAAAGCACTAGCAAACAGTAGCAGCTTTGTTGCCTTGCTGGCTGATGGCGAGAGCGCTCGCTGGACAGACATTGCAGGTGTACTTGCTGTCTTCACGCTGGACCACACCTCCCTTATTTAGTTCCTAATTTCTACTCTAAATTTTACTATGCAAAAAAGAGATTTCCCATCATATTGAAATACCAGTAAATACATGGAGTACTAAATGTAGATGAAATCAAAAACTAATTGCACAGTTTTGTTGTACTTTGCGAGACGAACATTTTGAGTCTAATTAATCAATATTTGAATAATTTTTTACACTAAAAACAAAACGCGCTACTGTAACGCACAGTGCCGACTCGGGAACTAAACAAGGCTCTAGAGTACCCTCGTTTTGGAACCTTTCTGTACCTTGCTGGTTGCTGCTTGCAGCCTTGCAGGACAAGCAGTCGACAGCACAACACAACATGCAGTCTTTTGTAACCTCCTCTGGTTAAGAACACCCAGCTCTTATCTGTATTTGCTCATGAATAAGAAAAAATATATAAAGTTGATCCAATTTTCTAACTGTTCCAGAGAAGTATGGTGAATTGCAGAATTGGGCATGTGTATGATTGAAGTCATCAGAAGTTGCTGTCTACCGCGAACCTAGGAGAAGATGAACAAGTCCATTTCAAAAGACCCCAGAACAAGCACATACGAGAGCATATCCTGACCCAAAGCTGGTGGAACCTCCAATAGTGGAATTGATGGCCCACCTGATTTTTTATCCTCCGGAAAACAAAAGCTGCACCGTAACTTTCACTCGTCCAAATTGAATTAGGCAGTGTTTAGTTCCTTCAAAATTTCAAAATTTTTACAAGATTTTCCGTCACATCAAATCTTTGGACGCATGCATAGAGCATTAAATGTAGGTAAAAAAATAACTAATTGCACAGTTTGTCTGCAAATGTCGAGACGAATCTTTTGAGCGTAGTTAGTCCATGATTAGATAAATTTTACCAAATAACAACGAAAAGTGTTACAGAAACTTTACACACTTTACGACCATCTAAACACACCCTTAGCCACGGCCACTCCTACGCTCAAACCTTTTAAATCGAAACAACCACTAGTAGTATTTTTTACCAGCAAGAGTGCTAACACGAATAAAAGCGTAGAAACATTATATATATATATATATATATATATATATATATATATATATATATATATATATATATATATATATATATATATATATATATATATACACCTTGGAGGAAGGCCGGAACGAGGCGCCAGCGTGCCAGATACCTTTCCCTTCCGTGCTCCCGGGCCCCGCCTCCACCTTCCTACATGGCCAGGCCGCGCGCGTGGACACGGTCCATGCGAAGCGATGGTCGCAGGCCGTCGGATGCGGCAGCGGACGGCGGATCGCGCCGTGCGTCCGCGTGGAGAAAGAAATCCACGGAGACGGCCGCGGTGCCTCCTGTGGGGCTGGGGTGTCCACGAGGCCGACACCGACAGTTTACTCCGACCCACCTGGAGACTGGACGCTTTTGCAGGTACGTCCCTGTGCGTTTTGAGTATTATTACGAGTTACAGATTGAATTTCTTGGAATTCAGGGTAATCTTTGCCGGAATCGAATTCAGCGCTTAGCAACCCTTGAGATCTGACACTGATTTTGGCAAATATTTCCTCTCCGCCGATATGTATCTTTTTGCCGCAGTTTCTTGGTTGTTGCTGTTAAAATCTTTTTGGCAAGATATAAAACTTTTTGCCAAAAAACATACCAATGGCTTGGGCTATGCACATGTTAATTTGTCATACTACTCCTACTAGTCAATAAGAGGAAAAAAAAGGAAACCTGATTATTTTTTTATACTTATTAAAGCCAGTGTTATTTTTTATACTTATTAAAGCCAGTGTTAGCCTAAACGTTACACGGTAAATAGTCGGCAAGGTCCCCTGTAGCATTACACCTTTTGTACTTTATTTGTAAAGATAAATAAGGCTATGTTTAGTTCCTCATGAAATGCAAAATGCAAAATGTCAACTACTTTGGAATGATAAAATGTAAAATGCTAAAAATTTCATGGGTGTGTTTAGTTGCATCTAAAATGCCAAATTTTTCATAGGGTGACTGAGAGCTTTTTGACATTTTTTTTGGTCTCGTGAGGCCAAAATCCAAAATGGAGAATGAATACTTTTTACCATAAATTTTGCATGATGTTTAGTTTCATCTTGATGGGTCAAAACCCAATTTTTTTTGGGTGAAATGGGGAACCATGGAATGCAAAAACTACTTTGGAACGATAAAATGCAAAAATGTCAAAATTTTTATGGATGTATTTAGCTCAATCCAAAATGTCAGATTTTTCATGGGGTGGGTGAGGGCTTTTTGGCTTTTCTTTTGGCCTCTTGAGGCCAAAATCCAAAATGGAGAATAGATACCTTTTTGTAAAAAAAATGCATAGTGTTTAGTTCCATTCTGCAAAATGATGAGTCAAAACCCAAATTTTTTTTAGGTGAAATGGAGAACTAAACATACCCTAAATGTAACACCATGTGTATATTAAGAGAAAAAATTTATATTTTCATGTGAGAACAACTGCATAATGAATTTGTGAATTAAATATTTCTTTTTTGTTCTTCTCTCAGTTTGAAAAAAATCTATGCATGCATCTAGGACTCTAGTGTCAAGCATGTTCACCCAAATTTTCATCTCCCACCGAGAAACTCTCTATTATCTGCCTCCTTTATATCAAATTATAAGATGTTTTGGTATTTCTAGATTCATAGCATAGATTCATAGCATATGCTATGTATTAAGACATAACATATATCTAGGTGTATAGCAAAAGCTATGAATCTAGAAAAGTCAAAACGTCTTATAATTTTAAACCCCAAGGAGCAAATGCCATGACACATCGAACAAACCATACAAGAAACGTGTTGCTACCATTCCTCGTAGACCGCGTACGTCCTTTTTTTTACCGTGTTTGACCATTTCAACGGCTCGGCCGTGTAGTAACTGACAGTTTCTGGTGTAAACAACACGATCGATCACCTGGCAAATAGTGTGTACAGCCGTGTAATTGTTCTACACGCTGGTATATATAGGCGAACACTTCCTCCGTCCATTTTTTAAATGTCTTCTCGCTTCTCGAAAGTCAAGTGTACCAAGGCCTCGATTGGTTGCGCTATTCAATCTGCTTTTGTTTTCGTAGAAGCTAAAAGCCAACCAAAGGAATGAAAAACCACAACTGCTTTAGATCAAAAGATGTTTTTGCTGTAGTTCAAAACTCAAAGCACCTCTCTCCCTGCTTTTAGCTGCTTTTGAGGAAAAAAAAATTACCCACCTGCCACTGATTACGAATATACTGATTCATTTTGTTTCTGTTCTTTCATGTCCGCTACCTTTTCTTCCCCACGTGAGACACAACCCGTCCCGACGTTTCTTCCCCACGCGCGAATGAGTCGTAGCGCCAGCGGCCAGCCCCGGCAGTGCTCCTCTTCAAGCCCTAGCCGGTGTGGCCCCGTGGCCTCGGCTCGCCGGCACCCCCACCGACCTCGGCGGCCTTTCTTCTCCAGCCCCGGCGCACGGCACCTCCGCCCTAGCGCGCAGCCCCAGCCTGCGCGAGCGGCACCTCCTTGCCTCGTCAGAGTCACTACCGGAATCCGGTTCTTTGCCGAGTGCCATGTGGTTTGCCGAGTGTTTTTTTCGGGCACTCGGCAAAGAAGCTCTTTGCCGAGTGCTAAATAAAAAACACTCGGCAAAGAAGCTGCTTTGCCGAATGCAAAAAAACACTCGGCAAATACATTCTTTGCCGAGTGCCAAGAAAAACACTCAGCAAAGAATGTCTTTGCCGAGTATTTTTTTTTTACACTCGGCAAAGCAGTTTCTTTGCCGAGTGTTTTTTTGGCACTCGGCAAAGCAGTTTTTCAAAGCACATTTTGAAGCTCTAAATGAATTCAAATTAAAAAGTTTTTAATTACAAAGTTTCATAACTTCTCAAGATCTATAAAGTTTATTTTGGTCATTTCTTCATTCGACAAAGCGATAGTAACATTGTTCATAAAATCTACACGTCTCTCATATAGTTTTATAAAACTACAAGAGAGATATATAAGATTTGTGAATAATGTTAGAACCACGATCTCAGATGAAAAAACTTCCTAAATAAAAATTGTAGATCTCGAAAAGTTATGAAACATTGTAATTGACAACTTTTTAATTTGTAATCATGTTGTCATGCAAAACTGCATCCAAATTTTAAAAATTTAAAATTTAAATTTTTCAAAAGATCTCGGATGGAAAAACAACCAAAGTAAACTTTATAGATCTCGAAAAGTTATGAAACTTTATAGTTGACAACTTTTTAATTTGAAATCATCTTGTCATGCAAAACTACGTTTGAAATTTAAAATTTTAAAATTTGAATTTTTCAAACGACCTCGGATGGAGAAACTTCCTAAATAAAAATTGTAGATCCCGAAAAGTTATGAAACTTTGTAGTTGACAACTTTTTAATTTAAAATCATCTTATTATGCAAAACTATGTTTGAAATTCAAAATTTTAAAATTCGAATTTTTCAAACGACCTCGGATGGAGAAACTTCCTAAATGAAAATTGTAGATCTCGAAAAGTTATGAAATTTTGCAGTTGACAACTTTTTAATTTGAATTAGTTTAGGGTATCAAATAATTGATTTGGTATAATATTTGGGGGAACCGAAATGGAATATATACACAAATGAAAGAGAGGTGTAGTGGTAGAGGAGCTCGCGTTTGTGTGAGAGGTCTCGCAGGTTCGATTCTCGTTGGACGCAAAGTTTCAAAAAATTACTTTGACTAGTCACTTGGCAGCAGTTGCCATATGACTGGCCAGTGGGTCCCTCTAATTAAAAAAAATTAAAATATTTTTCCTATTTTTTTCAGAATTTTTCGGTTCGGCCTTTACCGAGTGCCCGATAAAAAACACTCGGCAAAGGCCGCTTTACCGACAACTTTTTTTACCGTGTGCTCTTTACCGAGTGTGGCACTCGGTAAAACTTTGCCAAGTGTATTTAGGGCTTTGCCGAGTGCCTTAGACACGGCTGATTTCAGTAGTGAGTGGCCCGCGACGATCTCCGCCGATCGCACCGACGAGCGGCCTCCTCGCCGTGTATGCGGCTCCTCCAGTTCGCCGTGTACGCGGCTCCTTTAGTTCGCTGTGTACGTGGCTCCTCCAGTTCGCCATGGACGCGGCTCCTCCGGTTCACCGTGGATGCTCCAACGTAGGCGCGAGCGGCGCCCTGCCCTGGCGCGAGCGCTTCCCCTGCGGCAGTGAGCTCCGGTGCAGGCTCCGGCGGCTGCTCCGGCGCGGGCTCCGGCCATAGCTCTCCAGCGGCTCTGACCACATCTCCGGCGGTGGTTCCGGCCGCCCTGCCCTGGTGCATGCTCTGCCTCGACGGCGCAGCCCCTCTCCAGTCCGTTTCAAGAGAGAGAAGAACATGCTGTGAGGATGACACGCAGGGTCCACTTGCTAGTGAGAGAGTTTAGCAGTAGCTTGAACAGAAGTCACAGCTGCTCAACCAAAAGGCTTTTGGCTTTTGTCACAACTCATATTCTAAAGCAGCTTTTTCAAAAGTCACAGTCCACAATAATTTTTTTAAAAGTCACAGCTCAACCAAACAGGACCTAAGCTTTGACTAAATTTATATAAAAATATATTAATACTTATGGTACGTAACTATTTTCATAATACATTTCACTACTATACAAAATCTTTTGCGAGACGTTTTGAAATTTGCCTCGGAGGCGGGTAAGCTTTTAAAGCGTATCGGTTAATGCCTAGGATTAACCGAGGTGGTCATTTTTTATTAACCGAGGTGGTTATAGTCAATCGCCTCGCAAAATCGATTTGCCGAAGCAGTTAAAAAGAACCGTCTCCTAAAATGTAGCCTCCAAAAATATCCATATTTTTGGAGGCGGACCCCTTATAAGGCCCACCTCGGTTAATATTTCTGAGGCCCAGCAAAAAGCCCATATACAATTCATATCAGGTTTATATATATACAGGAGGAAGCTAGGGTTTCACTCACTTCTCCCCCACACTCAGCCGTCTCTCCCTCGCTCTCACTCCCCAACCCGACGCGAGCCCCTCCCCTCCCGACGCCCCTCTCCCCTCCTCTCCCGCTGCTCTCCCCTCCCCTCCCCATGCCGACGCCGCCCCCTCCCCTCCTCTCTCGGCGCCAGATCCGACCTCGGTGGCGCGACCTCCCGTCGGGCTCTAGCAGCTCGGTGGCGGGGCTTGGTGGCACGGCCTCCCCTCCCCTCCCGATGTCGATGACGCCCCCTCCCCTCCTCTCCCGGTGCCAGATCTGGGCTCGGTGGCGTGGCCTCCCATCAGATCTCAGAGGTGCGGCCTCCCCTCCCCATCCCGGTAGCGCCCACTCCTCTCCCGGCGCCAGATTCGGGCTCGGTGGCGCGGCCTCCCGTCGGATCTTGGGGGCGCGGTGGCAGAGCTCGGTGGCATGGTGGTGGGGCTTGATGGCGCAGCCTCCCGTCAGGCTCCAGCGGTGGCGGCGCCTCCAGGTGCGTGGTGTGGCAGGTGGCGGCTGTAACAGAACCGCCCAATTATACGAGATTAAGTAGGAAAATCATCCAACGGAAGGATAATTTAACAAACTTAAGCCCGTATAACCCGGTAGTCCGTGAAATCTCGACGAATTTCAAACCATTTCACATAACAGCCAAGATTGTAGTAAGTTTAGCGGTCACCATCATAAGTTACATAAATGTTCGCGGCATAAAATACATCGGAGTTTAAACATAGTTATTACAAACCAGGTTCGAATAAAAGTAGCGGAAGCGGTAGTTCAAATCACGCACACACACAACATTTTGAAATAAAGTGCCAGCTTGTGATCATCACCAGTAAAAGCATCAGACGAGAAGTAGCGAATGACCATTGCCCATGGTCCTAAGCTTCGCCCATCGCAGGATAGAGACAGTTGATACAGTAGCCGTAATACATCTGTCCATCTGCAACAAGTGGGAACAAAGCCCTGAGTACGAGAAGGTACTCAGCTAGACTTACCCATCATAAACCAGAAATAAAAGACACCAAGGAATCATGATAGGCTTTCTGGTGGGATAGCTGACTCATTTGCAAGAAAAACGTTTTTAACTTCACAATTCCTTTCCAAAAGCATGCAGTAATTAACTCTTTATTACCCTGTCAACTATATTTGCACTGGTGCTAGAGTAACATGTAATTAAGCAAGTAAGGATTACCATTGATCATTAACAATAGTTATCATGTCATCTTCCACATAACTTTCCAAGTGATTCATCAATATTATTACGATGAAGTAGCTCAAGTTAAGTGTTCACTATCCAGTGAACGATTGCGATTTGAATCGATTATTAACCAGCTGGTAAGTTATTCCTCACACAAACCTCACTCACCCGCTAAAGTGAGGTGTTGGTCACCGAGTCAACCATTCAGGTAAAGTCGCGAGCTTGCCAGGAACCACTTGTACCCGGGGGCCGCCCGACTGCTCTTTGGCCTTATCATCGCGCCCCGTATCCTGCCACTACTGCTCCGGTACAGTGCGTTGCGGGCAATCCACTCGGCCCGAATAATCTCCCAGTTTCGCGGTCGGAAGGTACTTTATCCGGCCAGCTAAATGTGAGGCATGCGTTCAACATGACCCGAGGTCCAACAACGGTCGGTCCTTAATCGACACAGATGAAAAACACTACAGTCTGAAACCCTGCAAGTTTCCGCCCGGTCTCAAATTCATTTCGACACTTAGTTATACCATGATTTCATAGTCATCCAAGTAGATCTAGGTAACCACCTATAGCTCGCAGGTGACAGGAAATCACCTGACTTCTACCGGTCTAAGCCAGCTAAGCATTGACTCGACTGCGGATACCAGGGTAACAAGGATATAGTATAACAAAGGTAAGCAAAGTATAATGCAGCAACGTTTACAAACAACTCCTACACGTAATATATCAAATTAAGTAAAGTTAATAATAAATTATTTGCAAACCGGGAGAGAAATGCTCCGGGGCTTGCCTCTCTCAAAAGAGCTCGGACGGTGATCGGGGCACTCTGGGATATCTTCACCGACCTCCTCTTCGGCTTCGGTCACCTCCTGCTGCTGCACCTCGAGCTGCTCCTATAGCTCCTCGGGTACGACTGGGTTCTCGGTTTACGATCCTATATGATGCAATGCGCGTAAGTGATTATGCAAACGTGCATCGAAGGAGATGAATGCAATGAATATGTTGAAATGCAAGGTAGTCAACATCATCCAAGAAACTATATACTACAAGCACATGTCATCTACTGCATTCTTTTCTACTACTATTATGTTAAGTTAACATATCTTATGAAATGCTTCAAAGATACACCAAAGCTTTACTAATTTCTTAATCACACTTAAAGCAACACTTGCTTAAACCCTAAATAATAATAGGTTTGAATAGCAACATATATTTCTGATGCTCCTAAAAATCTAAGAAAATTACAGTAGTATAATACTACCCTAAACCGACTACCATAAAAATTTCATGGCAATTGGATAAGTAAACTATCCTATACAAAAATGATAAGCTATAGCATAAAAATGAGCATGAAATTACTTTGTACTATGAAAAGTGTCAAACAACAGAATTAATATTTTTTCTAGGTTCTTCATAGCATACTATGACTGTACAAAAATTATCACATGCATGTTTTATACAAAGTTTGCTCTCTAGCAAAAATAACAAAAATCAGCCATTAAAGGTACTTGAACTACTCCTCCAAAGTTTTCCACAGCACATG
Organism: Saccharum hybrid cultivar R570; assembly: GCA_038087645.1. NCBI lineage: Eukaryota > Viridiplantae > Streptophyta > Magnoliopsida > Poales > Poaceae > Saccharum > Saccharum hybrid cultivar. Next base: position 231,464 of record JAQSUU010000762.1, on the reverse strand, counting down.
CATGAAACATATTTTTTCTAGGAAGTACATGACACAAGAAGATTAACAAACTTAGGAATCATATTTTTCTGAAGCCTATAGATTTTTCTACACATTTTTCAAGTAATCAGCAATATTCATGATTAAATAAAGTTCTACATAAAAGTATTTCAAATTTGACATGCAATATTTTTATATTGTAGATCTAGTTCCAATGAATCCATAGAAATTTATTTCATAATTTTTGGAGCACATTTAATCACCCAAATAATTGCTAAGCACTTTATTTCAATTGAGAAAATAAAAACTGAATCTTTATTTTGAAACGGGCCGACATCAAAAGGGGCAGACGGCCCGGCCTGCTCAGCCCAGAGACGCGCGTGCGCGGGGGTAACAAAAACGGGCCGTGTCCCGTTGAGACCGGCCGGCCCAGCCACTCGCCGCACTCGCAGGCGAGCGGGGCAGCGCGCGCGGCCGCGCGGGTGCTCGCCACCGCGGCGGTGCGACGGCCGCCGACGGCCAGCGGCTGTCTCCGGGCTCGAGCGAACAAGGCGAGGCGTGCAACACCATCGCGGGGACACGGTGAACAACAACGTGTAGTTCGGGAGAGATGGGGAGGAGCGGAGGCGACGGTGGCCGGAGCACGAACGCGGCGGCTCCGTTCGCGGTGGCGCAGCGGGGCGGAGAAATTGTGCCCTACTGGAGCGAGTAAGGGGATGGTGGCGCTCGTTCGGAGGAGGCAAGGGGGTGGCGAAGCTCGGTGCAAGACGAATTCGGTGGCGGTGGATGGTCGACGTCGGAACGGGGGAGCGGAGGTGGAGCTCGCGGCGGTGAGCCGCTCGCCCGCTCGGTTTTTGGGAGAGAGGAGCGGATGGCGAGCGAGAGTGGGAGTGAGGGAGCGAGGAGGGTTCGGGCAGGCGAACTTGAGCGCGCTCGAGCTGGCAGGAGGGCAGAGCGGAGGCGACGCGCGGCGGTCGGCGACGGCGCATGGCCGACACGCGGCAAACGCGTTCTGTTGCGGCGGACAGTGAGGCGCGGGGCGAGCGGGAAGAGGAGGAGGAGGCCGAGCGGACGCGGGCCGGGCCGAGGCGACGGCCGCGGCGCGCGCGTTCGGGGGCGGAGCTGGGCCGCTTCCAGCAGCAGGCCAAAAACAAGGCGGCGGCCCGTTTAGGTTAGAAATTGAATTTCCATTTTCATATTTTCAAATAATTTCAAATAATAGTTTTCAAATCTCTTTTTAGCAAGAAAAGGACCTTTTCTGAAAATGACCCAAAAATAAAAGTTGCTTAGAATTTAATTCTCTACAACTTTGATTAAGGGGCCAACCTCAAAACTCTTATAGATTTTGATTTTTAGAATAAAAGCTAATTGAGGGAGGATTTTTGAATATTTTCAAATAACATTTTTAAAACAAATCTTTGACAAAACTTTGAGTGATTTAGTGGCTCCAAAAATTTTCCTTATAATTCTAAGTGATATGAAATTTATAGTTGCACAAATTTGATGAAAGGTAATTAGCATATTAATATATTACGTCACGAATACCATTTTCCAAGCTTTTATTTCACTCCGGTTATAATCTTACCATATATGACTATGAATGATATGAAATGTCATGCTTATGATTGCAATGCAAATGCTTGCGTAACACCGGAGTGTTACAGCGGCGCTCTTCCCCCACCGGCGACCCTCTCCCGGATCCGCCGATCATGGATGGGCTGCGTGTTGATCCAGCGTCTCCGACCCGTGTCTCCGGCGAGGACACAGCGGATCCGGCGTGGGTGCAGTGGATTTGGTGTCTCCGACTTGCGTCTCCAGCGAGGATGCTCGCACCGGAGAGCAGCTGCGGTGGCAGCGGCTCGTGGATGGGCTCGGCGGGCTTATCCACGGGTTTCCCTTTTTTTTTGTTTGTTTATTCGATTTACCGAGGCGGGCATCCAATCGCCTTGGAAAAGGTCCCATTAACCTTGACCTTTCGTCCAAGGCGGTTGCGATGCCCGCCTCGATAAATTAATTTTGCCCGCCCCGGTAAAGATTTTTGTGTAGTAGTGTTTGTTTTGGAGATATAAATATTGCTAATATATTTTCTATAAATCTAGTCAGACTTAAGAAAAAATTTGACCGACACATAACTCATAGCAACAAACACTCAGGGACAGAGGGAGTACCGCTTAAAGCAACTAAGCAAGAGCTAGGTTCAAATTAGATATAAGCATTCGTCAGGGCGACCGGACCTGAAATGGCTGCCCTTGTCTTGTTCAGTAATCCTATTGGTTAACGACTTTGGACCATGGTTAGGTCAGGTTGTCCATATGACTTGTATAGAAAACTAATTGCTTTAAATATGTGTATCCTACTGTCTGGACAGTGACTTTAGGCATGGTTGGATGACTTAATTGAAAAATGGTTGATTTAAATGTTGTGTATTGGCCTCAATTCAGTCCTCCAAAAAATTTTGTGCTTACCTGTCTTTGCTCAATCCCATCGTAAGCAGTTATAGTCGTGGCGAGCTTCAAACCGTATATGGGTTAGGCTAAATTCTCAAGTCTAGTTCAAAATTAAGTACCTTTATATGTTTTGTTAAAGTACACACGAATAAAATCATGTAATTTTCACAATACAAACACATCCGCAATAACATATATGTTTCTTGTGTTCTCTTCGTAGAAATGAAATATTATTTTTCTTTTCTTTTTTTATGTACCTAAGTAAATATAGCTACTACTCCTTCCATTCTCAATTGCAAGTCGTTATGTCTTTTTTAGATACATAAGCTTTTTACTATGTATTTAAACATAAATGGATATTTAGGTGTGTAGTAAAGACAATGTATCTTAAAAAGCAATGACTTACCATTTGTAATGAAGGATGTATTTGTATTATTTTGATAGAGAACCTGTCACGCTAGTGATAGTGGCATCACCATTGCTAGGTGGGATGGTGGTGAAGGAAGGAGAGCATGCGGAAATTCTCGCTACAAGGAAGAAAGAGCATGTGAAGCGATGAAGGAAGGTGGAAGGAGGAAGATTGAGGTTGAGGTGCCAATATGACCTTTCCTTCATCTACTAGAGCATCTCTAGTGATTCTTTAATATCTCCTTCTATCTCTATAAAACTGTTATATTAGAGGTAACTATAATTTTTCTTTGTTCGAACAATCCTCCAATATCTTTTTTGTGGCGACCAACATTTTTCTTATATACTCTCAAATAAAAGGGGAATTGCATGTCACCCCAATAGCATGAGCTCACTTAAAACTGTTACTTTTCACCCATCTTCCTCCTACATACTTTATGGGCCACCTTTCAATATACGTATTAGGGGAGATATATTGGTATACTAGTGTAACAACTACGTCAATATATTTATAAAAATAGCATTAGGCTACCTAGATACCTACTAGACTATACATTGGATGATATATTATTAGGAGTCTGTTGTGATTCTCCTAATGGCTTTTGTATTGGTGAGCGAGACCATATACCATTACTAGTAGATGTGCCCCTATGTTGTAAGAACAGAACGTAAAACTTGTTCCACAGCTATATGAATATTTATGGCTCGGAGATTTATGTAAAGATTGTAATAAGACCATGTGTCCTTGTACTGTCGCTTGATGCACAAACATACGTGTTTCTAACTTATACGAGTACGTGACGTGAGTCAAGGCAGATACAAATCAGGACCGGCACGAGGACACCTCAAAAAGTAAAAAGGATAGGAGAAACCTCAAAAAGCATAATATAATAGATATAGAGATAGACATGATCTTCGCAAAAAAAAGATAGGGATTTTTTTAAGCTTTGAAAATTGATAGATTTTCTAGAGACTTTTATTTTTCGTATATAAACCCACATGAAAATATGAGATTCTTCGAGGGCTACGCGGCATATAAAAGTCCGGGCCCCTTAAAATTCCACTTCTTCGTCTTCTCTCTTTTTCCTCCCGCTTCGGAGTTCCGACCGCTCCTCTTCTCCTCCGCTCACACTCCACATGCCGACGGTGGCGGCGGCGGTGGCGGCGGAGTCGTAGGCCCCTGAGTCAGCGGTCTCGCAGTGACGCCGGAACCGGGGGCGCTCGGGGGAAGAAGATGGCGGCGCCGGCTTCCGCGGCGGCCGGGCGAGGCGGGGGCATGTCGTCGGACAACGCCAAGGGCCTGGTCCTCGCGGTGTCGTCGAGCGCCTTCATCGGGGCCAGCTTCATCGTCAAGAAGATGGGGCTCAGGAGGGCCGCCGACTCCGGCGTCCGCGCGGGTGAGTGAGGGCTCTGTTCGCCGCGTCCGTCGGTGGATGCCCGCTCTGGTGTCTGGAACTCTGGATCTCCTCCCAGGCCGGTGGGTGTCGGCGCTGGGTTGGTTGGTTCGCACGACGGCGAGGCGGGTCGAGTTGTTGGGCTGTGTGCCAGCCATGTGGTTGCTTAGCTGGCTACAGGGAATCGGGTTGAAGCTTTGAAATTGATTTCTTGTTTTTTTTTGGGTTCCCCTTGCAACGCGGTTTCGGGTGGCTGTTGTTGGTTTGGTTGGTGAGAGGGATCTCCCGCGGTAGAAAAAAAATGTGGTGGGCTGTTCTTCTCGATGGTGGAAGTCCAGTCGAGTCCAAGAAATTACTTTCATGGTGGAAATTTGGGGATCCTGATCAGAGTTTTCTTTCCTGAAGCCCTGAAGCTTTTCTTTTCTTGATTTGGCTTGTCAGAGGAGCCAAGTTGACTCCGGAGAAAAGGTTAATTTCTTTGGGCGTGGTAGATTTGGTCATGGCGGAAATTGACCACCATGAGAGCAAAGTTCGATTGTGTCAGCCAGCCCAGTAGATTCAGTCAAAGATGCTTCCTGATTCTTCCTACTGTAATTGGGTGGATGGATTGATTCTCTTTGCTTGGTGGAGAAAAAGGTTGCAATCATTGACGGCCAGGCAAATCTTACCGGAGACTTGGGGTCTATGGTGATGCAGAAAAGTTTGCTTGCATAAGTAGTCCAATCGAGTCAAGGGCGTTTGCTTGTGCTCTTCAGTTGCAACTTGCAAAGGAGGCTCAACTAGTCAAAGACGAAAACGTTTGTTTGCCACTTTTGTTTTACATTTGCCATGGCTTTTATTAGAAACAAGCTGAGTGAATCTTTGTTTTTGTTAACAGTACTGCATTGCATGACTGATGACGAGCCTGGCAAATATACCGATATTATTCATTTGTATTTCATAAATTATGCCCTTTTGCTTTCCTTTAGTTTAGTGCAGAGCTTAATTAGATGTTTTTATGTACATGAACCAGGATATGGCGGGTTTTCTTACTTAGTGGAGCCACTTTGGTGGATAGGCATGATTTCTAGTAAGTCTTCTATCCATTCTTATTAAATCATATTATTGACCTTTTATATTACTAAATTCCTTCAGTTCCTTTGTCACTTACTCCCTCCGTCCAAGAAAGAATGCAATTCTCACTTCCCGAGGAGTCAAACAATTTTAAGTTTGAGCAAATTTATACAAAAAAAAATACTAACGTTTCCTATAAACTTAGTCGAAACTTAGAAAAGTTTGACTTATTCAAAACCTAAAATTGCATTCTTTTTTGGGACGGAAGGAGTATATGTATGCAATCTTTTTCCACATTGGGGTTGTTGGTGTTTTCCTTCTAATCTAAAGCATATCATATTCCATTTGAATATTTCCCCTATTATTATTCTTGCTTGGCCTACCAACACTAGTGAGTTTAGTTGGTTCTCACTTCTCACCCCGCTTTGCTAACACTGTCTGTGTTGATATTCCTTACAGAAAAAAATGCAAAAAAAGAAAAGAAAAAATCATGTTGAGAATTTGAGATACATATGGCTGACTTGTATTAGGGAGAGCAAGAATTCATTCAAGAAAGCAGCTTTTGATAGTTTTTTCATAGGTGCATGTACATACAGATATTAGTAAGATATTTTTTAGTGGACCAATACTGGCTCATGAAAAATGTTAGTAAAATTGAGATCCTATCATCTGAATGGTACACTTCATTGTTAACAATGCCTGTGGCTGTTTGATCTCCCAGGGCATTCTGTGCAAAATCTTTGCTGAACTTAATAGGATGTGGACGGAATGAGATTATGTAGTGTACTAAGTTTGCTAAATGTTGTCTCTATGCACAAAACTGCTGCTACAATCTTTTCTAGGAGAACCTGTTACTGAAGTTTTCTGAATGAGAGAAACTTGAAATATGTTCACTTACATGTCTTTTGTGCACAGTGATTGTAGGTGAAATTGCTAATTTTGCTGCCTATGCATTCGCTCCTGCTATTCTTGTCACTCCTCTTGGTGCACTCAGTATAATCATCAGGTACATGTTTATGTCAAACTTAATAGCATTGTGCTTTACCTAGCTAGTTATTAAATTGAATGGTAATTTTTTGTAATTTCTGCAGCGCTGCACTTGCACATGCCATTCTACAGGAGAAACTGCACACATTTGGTATACTCGGTTGTGTTCTCTGTGTTGTCGGATCAATCACAATTGTGCTCCATGCTCCGCAAGAGCGTGACATTGATTCTGTAAAGGAAGTTTGGGATCTTGCAACTGAACCAGGTATTTACTATTCTTTTTTTTTGGAAACAGGTATTTTGTATACTTGAGTTTCCAAGACTGGTTAACATCATTATGACTTTGTTACGATTCCAATGAACTAGATTTATTAATTATTTATCGGTTCATTGTATTTGCAGCTTTCCTTTGCTATGCGGCTATAGTAGTTGCAGCAGCCTTAGTGCTTATATATTTTGTTGTCCCTCATCATGGACAAACAAACATAATGGTGTACATTGGAGTGTGTTCTCTTCTGGGGTCACTCACGGTATGTTTTTTCCCAAGTATATATGGATCAAGCATGATATTTTTTATGTTTGTCAACTGGAATTTCACAAAATTCCATTTTTCTATCTGATAGTAAGAAGTTTTGCAGGTTATGAGTGTAAGAGCTCTTGGAATTGCCTTGAAGCTAACATTCTCAGGAACAAACCAATTATTCTATCCTCAGACTTGGGCCTTTGCACTAATTGTAGCTACCTGCGTGAGCACCCAGATTAACTATCTAAATAAGGTAATTGTTCTGTTTTGCAACTCTTATTTTTCATTATAGACTATAGACACATTAACAAATCATATTTAGATATAGAAAGTATCCAGTTTTTCTGAAACATGCAAGTTTGACCACCATGATAAGCATATGAGGCTCACCAAATTCACTGAAGAGATTATTACCTTAGTTATTTCTGTCCTTTCTAGAATCATTAAAAAAGTCGCATATCTGGGTGGCTTAGCAGCATTTTTAGTCATCAGAACGTCTTTCTAGTATGCATCTAACCGAATGGAATTTAGCCTTGTAAGCTTCCACGTTACTTTATTCCAGAACTCATTCTGTGAGTGCACAATAGATACCAGACCTATTAGCATTTGAAGTGATTCCTTTTAATATAGGATCAAGTTTTGATACAAAATATGAATCTGGACATTTGGATTAGCAAGGGTTCTTTAAGCAGCTTGTCTAATTCATTACTTGTTGCATTATCTGCCTTCTGAAGATACATATTTGGTTTTGATAAGGGAAGGGAGGATGTTATTACTTATGCTGTTATGCAAACAAAAGGAAGCATACAAAGCTTATTTTATAATCTGTGCTATGTTTTTGAACTGTAGCTTGCAGTTCTTACTGTATCAAGCTGGTCTTCTGATATTTTAAAAATGTGGTTAAGAATTACATGCAAGCTAAGTTAATGTGCTTTCCTCTTTAAATTGCAGGCATTGGATACATTTAATACAGCAGTAGTCTCACCGATATATTACGTGATGTTTACATCACTAACAATTATAGCCAGTGTGATAATGTTCAAGGTAACCCATTTTATTACTTTCATGAGAAACTATTACCATTTATTGTTGTTAAGTGAATGCTTTTGTTGAAAAAAGTTAAGAAATTCACTTGCTTGCTGTTTGATTCTATTCTTGCCTTGATCTAACTATATATTGTTCCTATAAGTGGGGTTGGTTTACTAGAAACTAGATCTCACAATGATAGGCATTTCGCTTTCAGTATATTAACTAACAGAAGTTCACACATTAGTGGCTTGCCAAATACAGGCTCCAGGATCCTTTGTAACTGGATCATAAGGCCATACTAACTAACAGAAGTTCACACACTAGGTCTTCTATTCTTTATATATATACTTGTTGAAGTTGTGCTAGTTCTATCTATATATTAACATAATTCTCTTTTTCTCTCTCTATATGTATATATGCATGGTGATCATGCCTTTTATGTGAATTACCTACTGCATCAAATGTATATCTTCTCAGTTTATCAGCGCTTTGTTTCTTGATGCGCAGGATTGGGACCATCAAAATCCAACACAAATTGTTACAGAGATGTGTGGCTTTATGACTATCCTATCTGGGACGTTTCTTCTTCACAAGACAAAAGATATGACTGATAGTATGTCACGATTCATGAATTTTTACACACCCCTTGAGAATGGTTGGTTTTGTCTTTTGAATTTTTCTTTTCAAACAGGTCCTGGACAATGTTTGTCCACACGACGGCCAAAGCATGCTAGTCAGAGTGCGTTTGCAATTGAAGTCATGCCACTAAAATTTCAAGATTCTATAGATGATGAGACCTTGACGTTGTCACTTCCCAAGGTTGAAAATGGTTACCTAAAGGAAGAGCATCTTCTTAGATACAAGGACTCAAGTATTGTCTGATAAAAAATTCTTTGCCAACATTTGACAGGAAGCTGTTGAGAATCATTTTGCTCTCAGATATGATTGATTGATGTAGAACTGGAACTGGCAGTTTTACGTCAACCTGGCCTTGGATAGATAGATACTACTTATTATAAGTTGTCAACTGTGCTTTGCCTGTATCTTGATGATGATTTTAGCGAAGGAGCAAGCCAGAAGGATGCCACATTCAGGCCAATTAAGTGCTAGTCATCCAGTAATACTGGTTCTGGAAAAGCATTCGAAGTGTACTTAGATACAGTGGTGTCACCAACTATACTATTTTTTCCCCTCATTTTAGGACGTCATGTGGTAGCTGCAATGTGATCTTATCTGATTTCTACTAGGACGACACCATATAGAAACGTCAGGCTTCAGTTTTACCTGTAATTACCTCAAATTGCTGCCCATTTGTCATTGTGTATAGTCTGTGTAAGTATATCAATTCAGACTTTCTGATAAGGGACCCCTTTGGATAAACAGATCATTCTAATTCATACGTCTCACATTGTTAATATTTTTCTGAGTGTGTGCCTCATTGATAACCATTGTTTTTCATTCTTAATAGTGTTTACTGTTTAAAATGCATTTTTGGGGCCATAAGTGTGATTAAAGCAGGAAGGTTTGCTTGGATAGTGATTACAAGTATACAGCCAACGCGTTAAATTTGTATCAGTTGCCAAACTTTGTAAGTTTGCAGGATACCTGGATGCAGAAAAAAACGGAAGTGATTTTTTAAGGGAGGACCAAAGGGTTTCTCCTCAAACATATTCTTATACTTAGTCATCAATTTGAGGTAAAGAAAGCATTCTTGTATGAACTGTTTTTGCCTTTTTTTTGTTGCTCCCTGTTGCTAATACTATTTGCTACAGCCTTTTTATGATTACTCCTTTGTAGGTTCTACTGTTCTTGCTTAGAAAATCTGTTGAACTTGTTTTGAAAAACTTAAGTGCAACAGTTTCTTCTGAAAAATTTACCTCAACTTGGATTGTGGATAATGTATTGTGGTGTATATGATTAGAAAAAAATAACCTGTTCTAAGCTTAAACCCAATATGTTGCAGGTACATCTAAAATAGGACTGTATGATTGTGGTGTTACGGGTGTATATGCAGGTACTTTAACGTTGAGCTGTGCTATGCTCATTGTGTGCATGATTAAATGTCTCTTAACTGATGTGTGATATGATATGATTATCTACATCAAGCATAATCCTAGATAATGAATTGATCACGGGACTTAGTTTCTCTCTTTTGTGAAAGTTCCAATTTGTTTATTTCTAAGGAACATCAGCTTTGTTGTTTAGGGTTTGATGCCATCATGTTTTTTGTTTCAATTATCAAATGGCACGTGTTACATGTCTTTCCTTACCTAGCAGAATGAACCAATCCTAAATATGACTTTTCAAAAAGTTATTCCACATGAAGAGAATGATATCTTACCATGGATTAGTTATAATATGTCTGTTAACTACTTACAAGAACTTGCAACCAAGTTTTGAATTGCTATTATTATGCTTATCCCAGTACAATATAAATATTGCTACCTTGGACATGAATTGTTTCTATTATCATGATGAAGAACAGCTACATGCATCAGAGGGTTGAACTGAATCAGATGACTGCTAGTGTGACAATCACTGTGGTTGACAGAATGACAAGAACAGATTTGTGTCTGTGTTTGTTAACTGTAACGACTCCTTTGATCTTGAGATTGTTACATTCTGACAGGAGCCACATAAAAGGAGATTGCACCCCCCAACTACAAAAAAAACTGCTACAACCCAAATAGCTGACCTGAAGTCATCTTCAGTGTGTGCCATATTGTCTTTAGTCTTGCTATCTTCTGTACCTTTTTTTCAGGCCTGGATTTCCAGTCACATTAAGCATTCCTTCTAGCATTCTAGGCAAGTCAGGCAAGGGTCCTGAGAGTTGGTTGTAAGAAAGGAACAGATATGTTAACATCTTCAGGCTTGCAAGTGAGGACGGTACCTGACCTGATTGGTCTTTGTTTGAATGAAAGATGAAAAAACTGTTGAACATTCCAAATTTCCAATGTTTGAAGGAATATACCCATCAAGATAGTTGTGATCTAGTTTAATAAAACTCGATTTGGTTGGCATCACGGGAATGGTTCCTGTTAGCTCATTGTTCCCGAGATCAGGAGTCATTAGAAACTACGTTGAACTGATCGAAGATGGAATTGTTCCATTGAGCTTGTTTGCCACGCAAATTTGTATAGCAGATAATTGGCAACTGAATAACTGTGGAAGGCATATCTCCAGTAAATGACGAATTTGGGACATGTCCATCAAGGTTCATTTGGAGCTTCATCATGACCAGCCGGTGGAAGGCTCAAGAACTCATCTGGAATCCCCTGCTAGATTGTTCTGGCTGAGGTCTAACATGGTAAGATTTCATTAACCAAATAGACCCATGGCAATGTAACCACTGAAACTATTATTGGACACGCAAAGTTTCTCCAAATAGGGAACCATGGTTGTAGGGTTAGGGCCTTCCAAGTCATTGGATCTAAGGTTCAAGCTCTTCAATCTTGGTAAATAACTTTGTTGCGAACTTAAAAGTTGAAGAACAAATCAAGAACCTCAAGATTGGGAAAGCTGGAGAATTTGCAGGTTGAGCAGAAAGCCTATTGTTACTGAAATTTAGCATTTGCACTCAAGCCTTCATGGGGCAAGGAGAAGTTTGGTCTGGCAAACTGTTGAACAAGTTCTTCGATAGATCAAGAGATTAACAAGTTGTTCGATAGATCAAGAGATTACAAGGTATCATTGTGGAGCAAGGAGAGATTTGGTGAGGATGGTGGCATTGGAGAGGCCAAATCTTGATGTGGATAGTGCTGTGACGACCTCAGACACAAAGGAAGCTGAGTGGTGAAGCAGTTTCTTTGCCTTTACCTCTACGAGCTCCGTGGCGTTAGAGAGAAAACCCAGAGAGAGGGGTGCTCCACGCAGGCCCGGGTTCCTGCTAGGCCGAAGGTGTGCTGGGCTGTCGTACTGGGCTTTTGCCTTGCGACTGATAGGGAGTGGTGGAGCTGGGCCGGTATGGGCCTTGCAGGAGAAAACAGGCCTTGGAGGAAGAGAGCAGGCCGGGGGAGGGAGCAGAAGGGCTGCTTCGGGCCAGAAACCGAGGAGGGAGATTTTTCCAAATAAAACTCCCTTTTTTTACTTTCAAAGCCATCAAAACAAATTCGAAGCAAAGCCTTTTGAATAGATAAACTTTTCAATTGGAAAAGAAAGTAAATATTTTTAGACCAGCTTATTTTCAGACCCTTTTAAGTACATTATCAAATCCTTTTTAATCCATGCATTCAAATCACATTTTCAAATACTTTTGAAAATCTTTCTTAACTCATTTTGGAAGATCTATTTTTTTTTAAAAAAAGAGGACATACCTATTCGAGGCTTAGACATATTTTGCAAATTCATTTCTCACTCAAGTTAAATATGGATCCAACTTGAATGCATCAACTCATTTTCATTTACTTGTAAAAATTTTGTAAACCACATTTTTTACTTCTCTTAAATTGACAACAAACTAAATAAAATCTTAGAAATTTTTAGAAAATCATTAAACCATTTATTTTATTTAGTGTTTTCTATTCACAATCAAAATTGAAAATATCGAGGTGTCATAGGCAACAAGAGGGGGCCCATGCAACATTGCCTGCATGCGGTTTATGCAAAACGACAAGAATCCTAATTTTCTCTTCTTCCTATTAAAATAAATTTTATCTGAAGGGGCTATATTTAAAATAATTGAACATATGCACCGTGCTCCTCGCCGAATAGGACCACAGTACTGCTACTTGTACAACTTCGACCTCTCACAAGAATTCTTTTTTTGTCGTAAACATGTGATTTTCAAAGAAACTATCATGATTGACATTTTAGATCCCTACTATATCTTCTTAGGCCCATACGAATATATGACGATGAAATTTCTGCCTAATTGATAGTTGGAAAGCAGTACATTACGTTTGATCATTATCCAGGCTGGCCACCCTCACAGGTTAGCAACAGCAACAATTGAATTATATAACGATAATGACAGGACGAGGATGTCCAGACGACCCGATCAGCCCATGCCTGTACCCCTGTACCTGTACCCCGCCCGAGCCTGTATCTGGACCCTGACCTACCCGTACATGTACCCTGACCCTGACCCGCCTGCGCCCACATGCGTGCCTTATCAGCCATCGCTCCTCTCCCTCGTGCCTCCAGCACTACTCCCTCCCTCCCTCACTCTCTCCCTCTGCAGTGCGGGTGAGCGTCCTGGCCCAGCGACGTAGCGGCCTTGGCTTGAGCGGGCCATGATGAGGAGGCCCGAGCAGCACTTGACGCGGCGACGCAATGGCGCTAACGACCCCTGTCATGGGCAGACCAGCATGGCAGGGGCCAGCACAAGTGGCTCCCCGGTGAATCTGGCTCCCTCTCCTAGTCGTGTGTGCGATGCCTCCTTGCCACGTCCTTCTTGCTGCGTTGCATAGCTGCCGCCGCCGGGGCCGCTGCCTCTGGTGAACTCCATACGTCAACGAGCCTCAATTCTCCCAAACAGCAAGGAGATGTTGCACTGCACTGGAAGCACATGTTGCAAGCGTATGTTACAAGCGTTTCATATATTTCAGAGGTATGTTGCAAGTGCTTCATATGGACGTTGCAAAAGTAGACCAGGAATTTTGCACATATTGCATATATTGCAAGTGTTTCAGATGAATGTTGCAAGCGTTTGTTTAAAATATTTCATATCTTTTCAGATATATGTTTGCAAGCGTTTTGATCTGGATGTTGCATATGTTTCACAATATGTAGCAAGAGTATGTTCCAAATATTTTATTTATTTCAGTCTTATGTTGTAGCAAGTTTTTTCATGTTGCAAGTTGTGAGTGTTTTATCTAGAAGTTGCATATGTTGCAATGGCTATATATGTATATTATAAGTGTATGTTTCAAATGTTTCAGCTGTTTTAGAAGTATGTTACAAATATTTTATCTGGATGTTGCATATGTTGTAGGGACTATATATATATGTTGCAAGAGTATGTTCCAAATGTTTCACCTGTTTCAGACGTATGTTATAGTAAGTGCTTTATGCTGCAAGTATTTTGATTAGCAGGCACGAAAAACGAGCGCAAGCAGAGGGGGTCCCGCGTGCATGCACAGCAGCATGGTGTGCGTAGTCACGCAGCAGCAGCAGCAGGCCCGCATATGCTGCAAGTATTTTGATTAGCAGGCACGAAAAACGAGCGCAGGCAGAGGCGGTTCCCGCGTGCATGCGCAGCAGCATGGCGTGCGTAGTCGCGCAGCAGTAGCTGCACGCATACGGAGTACTATAAAATCTCGTGCTTGTAGCTAGGTCCATGACCATGATTGGTGACCATGCATTACTGGAGACTGGGCCATGCACGTACGCTTTGCTCAAAAATTGTGAGCATGCGGGGCAGGCGGCAGCAGCAGCATGCGCAGCATGTAGGGCAGCATGCGTAGGCGCACAGCAGTAGCAGGCACGCGGGTGCGTGCAACAGGCGGGGTAGGCGGCAGCAGCATGCGCATCAAGTAGGGCAGGTGTGGGCGTCCGACGGGGGCTATCGTCTAGACGCCCGGGCGCTAGCCACGTCGATTATATAAACTTTCAATATAGATATTATTTCTGGATGGGAATGGGTCGGCCCGGACCTGGCCCTGTGGGCTCATGGCCAATTTGCAATGCCATGGGCTGACCCAAATATGAAAAATCCTTCGGCCTCGCTGGCCCAATGAGTATTGTGAGGTCGATCCAAAAATATTATCACTTTGTTTGTAATCATACACTTAAAATGATAATTGGACATACTTTGTTTGCATTTCTGCAATATTTTTGGAGTGTAGCAAAAATTCTATCACTTTGTTTGCCCATTAGTGTTACACTGTTACTGACTCATGTTTCAAGGTTCCATCCAGTGGCGGAGCCTGAATCCAATTGTAGGAGGGGGCCAACTGACCAATTAAACCAAAATATACATAGGTGGATGGTGGAGAAATTAGTCATAGTTCTTGTGAATAGGGCAAATCAAATAGCAAAGCACCTAAATTCTCTTTAAAAGGAAGCAACAGAAGTCTTAATTGACAACAGAATAAGAACGTAAAAGCAATATCTGTACATTGTACGCAGAAGCAAAGCAAGATCAGATACGGAATAGCCAGCCCCCGCGTCGCCCCCCACGCCGGCGACACGGGAGGTCCCAAACCCTAGTAGCCGCCGCCCCCCCGCTCCTCCTCTCCTGCCGCGCCGTCGCCGGAACGGGACGCCGGCAGGGCCGCGTGGATCGTCATGATGGTGGCGGCGGGGCCGTCTCGCATATGGGTGGTGTGGTGGCGCAAGTTCTAGCGGGCCGGCGGGGGGTGGGTGATCTCGGATCGCGTGGGGTTCGGCCGACCACCTTCTACGACTGCGGCGGCGCCGGCCAGGGCCCGATCGGGCGGATCGGTGGGGGGCTTCTCTCCTCCTCCAACCACCCCTTCTTCTTCCCCGTCGACAGCGACGGCACGGCCAGGGCTGCGGGTTGCTAGAACCGGTGCCTGGGCGGCTGATCAGCAACTTTGGTGACCCGGCTAGGTGCGGCGGCCGGCGGCGGTGGGGCTGTGGTCGGAGCTGTGCAGGCGCGGGGTGTGGCGGCTAGGTTCTTTGTCTCTGCCCGCCCCCTTCCCTCGCGGCGATGGCGGTGGCTGCGCACGGCTGGCCAGGGCAGTACTACTAGTGGCTAGCAACAGTCAGCCAGGCCGCATTATGGGTCGCCTAGGGCAGGGCTGCCCGTGGCATGGTGGCCGGCCTGGCAGCCTGATGAGGATGGAGACGGGCCGGGGGCGACATATGCATTGGTGGAGCAGGCGTCGCGTGGCCGTTGGCGGTGTCAGTTGGCAGCGGTGGCGGCTGGTGCCATTGCCGGCGGCAGTGCTTGGAGCCGCTCGCTTTCAAAGACGGAGGCTGCCGGCATCGACGACGACAGGTGGCTCGGTCAGGCAGGGCGGTGGCTGGCGCAGAGGACAAATCGTGGCCAATGCTGTGCACGGGGTTGAGGTGCCATGGCGAAAGCTTTGCCCTCTTGGGCTGATGACGACGATGTCTCCAGACGCCGTTTTCTTCCTTAGAAGCGTCATCGTTTGGCCCTCTTCACTTTGTGTGGCTTGTCTTCATTGGGTGAAAACCTAGACCTTCTGGTCAGGCGACGGTGGCGTCAGTGGCGTCGTTTTCCTCCTTGGAGGCGTCGTTTTGGAAGACGGTGCTCGATCAGTTTACTGCAGGGGCCAGCGTCGTAACGACGAAGCTAGAGACCTTGTTGAGGATTCAAGTAGGGCAGGTGTGGGCGTCCGACGGGGGCTATCGTCTAGACGCCCGGGCACTAGCCACGTCGATTATATAAACTTTCAATATAGATATTATTTCTGGATGGGAATGGGTCGGCCCGGACCTGGCCCTGTGGGCTCATGGCCAATTTGCAATGCCATGGGCTGACCCAAATATGAAAAATCCTTCGGCCTCGCTGGCCCAATGAGTATTGTGAGGTCGATCCAAAAATATTATCACTTTGTTTGTAATCATACACTTAAAATGATAATTGGACATACTTTGTTTGCATTTCTGCAATATTTTTGGAGTGTAGCAAAAATTCTATCACTTTGTTTGCCCATTAGTGTTACACTGTTACTGACTCATGTTTCAAGGTTCCATCCAGTGGCGGAGCCTGAATCCAATTGTAGGAGGGGCCAACTGACCAATTAAACCAAAATATACATAGGTGGATGGTGGAGAAATTAGTCATAGTTCTTGTGAATAGGGCAAATCAAATAGCAAAGCACCTAAATTCTCTTTAAAAGGAAGCAACAGAAGTCTTAATTGACAACAGAATAAGAACGTAAAAGCAATATCTGTACATTGTACGCAGAAGCAAAGCAAGATCAGATACGGAATAGCCAGCCCCCGCGTCGCCCCCCACGCCGGCGACACGGGAGGTCCCAAACCCTAGTAGCCGCCGCCCCCCCGCTCCTCCTCTCCTGCCGCGTCGTCGCCGGAATGGGACGCCGGCAGGGCCGCGCGGATCGTCATGATGGTGGCGGCGGGGCCGTCTCGCATATGGGTGGTGTGGTGGCGCAAGTTCTAGCGGGCCGGCGGGGGGTGGCTGATCTCGGATCGCGTGGGGTTCGGCCGACCACCTTCTACGACTGCGGCGGCGCCGACTAGGGCCCGATCGGGCGGATCGGTGGGGGGCTTCTCTCCTCCTCCAACCACCCCTTCTTCTTCCCCGTCGACAGCGACGGCACGGCCAGGGCTGCGGGTTGCTAGAACCGGTGCCTGGGCGGCTGATCAGCAACTTTGGTGACCCGGCTAGGTGCGGCGGCCGGCGGCGGTGGGGCTGTGGTCGAAGCTGTGCAGGCGCGGGGTGTGGCGGCTAGGTTCTTTGTCTTCGCCCGCCCCCTTCCCTCGCGGCGATGGCGGTGGCTGCGCACGGCTGGCTAGGGCAGTACTACTAGTGGCTAGCAACAGTCAGCCAGGCCGCATTATGGGTCGCCTAGGGCAGGGCTGCCCGTGGCATGGTGGCCGGCCTGGCAGCCTGATGAGGATGGAGATGGGCCGGGGGCGACATATGCATTGGTGGAGCATGCGTCGCGTGGCCGTTGGCGGCGTCAGTCGGCAGCGGTGGCGGCTGGTGCCATTGCCGGCGGCAGTGCTTGGTGCCGCTCGCTTTCAAAGACGGAGGCTGCCGGCATCGACGACGACAGGTGGCTCGGTCGGGCAGGGCGGTGGCTGGCGCAGAGGACAAATCGTGGCCAATGCTGTGCACGGGGTTGAGGTGCCATGGCGAAAGCTTTGCCCTCTTGGGTTGATGACGACGATGTCTCCAGACGCCGTTTTCTTGCTTAGAAGCGTCATCGTTTGGTCCTCTTCCCTTTGTGTGGCTTGTCTTCATTGGGTGAAAACCTAGACCTTCTGGTCAGGCGACGGTGGCGTCAGTGGCGTCGTTTTCCTCCTTGGAGGCGTCATTTTGGAAGACGGTGCTCGATCAGTTTACTGCAGGGGCCAGCGTCGTAACGACGAAGCTAGAGACCTGGTTGAGGATTCAAGATTGCGGTGTCAACAACGGAGGAAGGCGGTCAGAAGGAAGGCGTAGGCGTGGCAATTCAACGGTCTCGCATCTGTTGGCAGTGGACCACGAATTTGGTGAGGAGGCCAGCGTGGGAGGCGCCCATGAAATTGGCAGAGACCGGCGTGGGAGGCAATGACCAGCAGTTGAGTTATCTGAGATGACCTGCGTGATTGGCGGCAGACGGTTTCACATTGTGGTGGCTGTTTTCGGCGTCAAGAGGTGTTCTGACAGGCAGCTGGAGGACGTGTGTAGCATTTTTATATTTTGATGAGTTAACTAGGTCGAGAAACTTTAGTGTGCGTGCCTTGGGTTTGAGTTTATGTGAGTTTGAAGTGCTGTGTAATAAGGAATAGCTATACGCATCGGTTGATGCAGAAGCTGGGATATTAATATATTCTCTTTTCTTAAAAAAAAAAGATCTGAGCAGTAGGAGCACGCTTGCTGTGTGGGGGCTTGGAGCGGGCCTGACCTTGTTGACCTAGCTGCTGGCCGGTGGCTGGTCCTTGCGGACAGTCGTAGTCACAAATGCGGAGTCGCCGAGGGCAGGGATGGAGCTGAGATTGAGAGAGCCAGCGGCGAGACACAGCCTGAGCTTGTGGCTCGGTTCCGAGATATGGGCTCAATAGTGGCTTCGTATAAAAAACACAAAGGCAGGGGTGGTGGTGGCAGAGCCCACTATGCCCCCCACGTAGTTCCGTGGGTGCTTCCATCGGCAAGACAATAGCAATAGCGTCCGGACATCTGGACGCGGCGTCCCTCCAAACACCCACGTCTGCTGTCCGCTCATTTTCAATAATGATACCTTCAGTGTGTCTGGATACAACTTCGTGCTCCGCTTCGCCTCGTGCTCCATGCCCGCTGCCTACTCATAGATGCAGCTTCGTGCTCCACATTCACCTTGTGTTCCGCACCTGCTGCACGCTCATGGATGCAACTTCGTGCTTCGTGCCTGTTATCATGTCTATAGATACTGCTTAGTACTCTGCGCTTGCTGCCACACCCACTTCGATTCCCACGCGCACGTGGGGACCGCTGCGCCCGAGGGGACCACCTTCGCCTGTGCCCCCTTGCCGCCCCTGCTCACGAAATACTTGTAACATAAAGCATTTTCTGCAATATACGTCCGCAACAAAAGAAACATTTATAACATACGTTTGCAACATATGTGTATGGGCACTGCAACATATGCAACATCTAGATAAAACACTTGCAACATATATTTGAAACAGCTGAAACATACACTTGCAACATACATGTATAGCCAGTGCAACATATGCAACATCCAAATAAAACACTTGTAACATACATTTGAAATAGCTAAAACATTTGAAACATACACTTGCAACATAAGTATATAGTCATTGCAACATATGCAACACCAGATCTACCTTTGCAACATCCAGATGAACCATATGCAACATACATCTGAAACGCATGAAACATACGTTTGCAACATGTGCTCATCTATTTGCTGCCCCCCAATGGACGCTTGTTGATGTGGAGCTTGACGCCAGCACGAAGCTCGATGCCACGGCGCAGAGGCCAGACCTCGGCTGTGCGCAGCGTGAGTCTGGGCGGGATCGGAGGCGCTAGGTGCAGCATAGTGCAGTGCGAGGTGCGAGGCCTAAGCGGTGCGTGACGCGAGGCACGAGGTGCGGGTAGGACGCGTGAGGCATGAGGTGCCGGGGTAGGCAGGTCCGTCCCGTCCGGTAGGGAGCGTTACCGAGACAGTAAACTTTCATATCACAGCAAGCTCGCAGAGCTGACGGTGATCACATCACATCAGTAGAGATAAAGAAAAATGCAAGAAAACTGGCATTGCAGAGATACCAACAAACAGTATAGTCATATTCAGCACTGGTACGATATGTTTGGCAAGAGTACATTATTGCTTTTGAGCTAAAGTGAGAAATAAAACAAGACAAAAGGAGCATCGTCCAAAAACAAGAGAATATAAGTAGTTATATAATTTGTGCTGGGTAAATGGGGATAGCAATAAGATCGCAATCACAATGAGGATTCTAACCAACCATATTTCGTGCTTCTTTCTCAAGATCCAAGAGGAGAGGCCTGGCCATCTTCCTCAGTCCATGATCCCTCCCAGCAAACAGTACACAACTTTCAAGGTTAGACATGATTTTCCTAGCCTCAGACAGTGACTTCACGAATTCCTGGTTTTTGAAGTATACAGTATACTGGTTGCGCTTCATCATTGATACGGCTATCTGACCGCAAAGCTTCACAATATTGAGACTGGCAACTGTGGCCTCACAGTTCTCTTGTACCATACTCTTGAGCTTCGCCACAAATGCTGAGCCAATGTTTTGAAGCGCATTGCCGAAATCTGCATTTTCCAGTTTATTAACATACATCACTAGAGTAAGCGACAGAAGTTTTGCTTGCAATGCCTTGGTAGCAGTTTGCCCCTCATTTCCCTCCATCAGATGACTTATTTTGGTCCCTCGGTGAAGGAGTCCCCTGAATCTGTGTGTTAACTCGCTGGATAGAAATGTTTTGGTTTTCTACATCTTGTCCTCGTGCAGGAATCCTCAGTGCAGAATTTTGACTTTGTGTGTTCTCTATTTTAGACGACATTATGTTTGAGAGAACCTGCAGAATAATTGGAGAAAAATCTAAATAACCACCCACAATATACTATTAAGTTAGAATAATGGAAGCTTCAAATGTTGTTTTCTGTGGCCACAAATGAAACAATTCAACATTTATTGTGAATGTTGCATCAGGAATAAACTAGCATAGAAACATAACCTATCTGATGAGTGGGTGGGTTAGTGGTATAGGGCAAGCAAAGAAAGAAAGAAAGAAAGAAAGAAAGAAAATAAAATAAAGAGTAATATCGTGGTGCTAGCCATTGATGTTTGAATTTGCTAAACAGACTTGGGCACTCACCTTTGGCAGCAATATTTCCTTCACACGTTGTTTGTCACAGTGTACACACATATTCTCCAAGATCTCCGCTGCTATCATCCTGTATTCGATGTTGTCATCATCAAGAATTCGAACTAGAGGATCCAAGCTATTCTCATCTCCATATTTGGTTAACACTAGTGTTCTCCCGGCGGTGGCTCTGAGCCTGAGGTCCTCATCAGCGGTAAGGAAGATCTGCATCTGCTTCTTCATGAGAGTTTTCTTGGTTTGCCTGGGGAGGTCGATAGACAAATCCAAGGCCAGTTCTGTCAGGATCTCCATTGCTCGCATCTGCAGCTCCTGCTCCTGGTGGGCCTCCTTGCCAGCTTCAGTGCTCTGACGAATAATGGCCTCGAGGTTGCTCATTGCTTGCTTGTTTTCGGCGATCTCAGCGCGCAGCCTTGTGCTCGTCTCCCCGGGCGCATGGATGAGCTGGTACAGAACCTTGAAGGTGGCGTTGACAACGTGGACCCAGTCGTCAGTGCCGTGGATATCATGGACCAAGGTGCCGGAGACGGTGGCGGATCCAGGAATCAAAACCTGTGGGACCAGCCAGCAGAAGCTGTGGGACCAAACCATATATGCTACAGTAAAATTACACTAGATTCGTCTGTGGGACCGGGTGGCCCCACAGGTTCTACCTACCATGGTTTTTTTTATCGGCCGAAATATCCCGATATTTCCGATATATCCTGTTTATCCATAGGTGCCGATAAGAAATAATCTATCTTTTTCGTATAAATTTTGTTTAAATTTATTTAAATTTACTTAAATTCAAATTAAATTTTATTTAAATTTGGTCCGATATTTCCGATATATCCTGTTTATCCTCTTTATCTATGACCCCCGATAAATTTTAATTTCCGAAAATGAAAACCTTGCTACCTACGTCCGCCACTGGCCGGAGAAGAGCGGCGCCGTGATCCTGGGGGGGAGGCCGGGGCTGCCGCATATCTCGCCGCAGTTGTGGTGGTCAGATGCGAGCCTCTCCAGGATCGCCAGGCCTTGCAGGATCAGTTCGTTGCAGGCACCGCTGCCGCCTCCTGGCTGCTGCTGCTGCTGCAGGCGAACATCATCACGTTGTAGTCTCTTGGGGAGTTTTTTCTTGTGGCGCGCTTCCCGTTCTCGTTCCCTCCTTTCGAGTCGAAGGATCATGGCCTGTTTCTCTGATGCAAGCCTCCTTTGTGGACGATGGGTGAGCCCTTGTTGGTCGCTGTACGCCAGCGTGGCCTCGTCCTGAAGAAGGTAGGATATGCACCGGATGGCACCGGGGAACTGGGTCAGGTGGAGGTCGCCGGCGAGGTGCGCCACGATGCGTGCCGCGAGCTTCCTCATCTCCGCGTCCTCCGGTTGCCGGCCGTCTCTCCATCCCAGCGAGTCGATCAGCTTCTGGATCTTGGGCCTGGAAGGAAGAAGCAGCGACCTCACGTCGTACCCCTGCCTGATGAACTCGTCCAGCAGCCTCGCCCCCGACAGGTTGTCGTCCCACGACCCGGAGTCCAGCAAGCTGACGGCGTAGTCGATGAGCTTCCGGCCACGGATCGACGAGAGGTGCCGCCAGCATCTCGCCCTGGTGTCGCAGAGGAACTCCACGAGCGCCAGGCGGCACCACTCCGTCTCCGGCAGCTTGCAGTGTTGACGGAGCGTGATGAGGTGATCTACCCACCAGGACTCATGGTAGAGCCAGACCAGGAGGAGCCCGCCTTGGAGGAGGACCAGGGAGTAGAACATGTCCAGCGCCGGCGCCAGGTTCGCCTTGTCGTCCCCGCCGCCGCCGTAGTCGCGCTGCACCGTGCGCCAGATGGCGAGCGCGATGCAGGCTACGGGCCCGCCGTACACGTAGAGGAAGGCGGGGACGTAGCACATGACCAGGAACGGCAGCACCGCCAGTCCAACGAAAGCAACGGAGACAACTTTTGCAGCTACCGTGGCCAAGGGATCTTTGTCTCTAAACGATTCGGTCACATGCAGCATTCGATGACGCAGAACGACACGGTTGTGGCGGATAATGTGCGTCACCAACTTGAAGAAATTGGGGAGTAGCTGGTCGGCCAAGTCGTGGAAAATCCTGGGCGGCCATAGCAGCAGCGTAGTCAGTGCTTGGCTAAAACGCTCGGCAATCGAAACAAAAAATCAAACTAAACAAATTAAATGCATCACATACTAAGTGCATGTTGTAAGTTTAAGTAAATATTATGTTGAGGAGTTGTTTAGCACCCAATTGCATGAAAACGCCTCGAGTCGTCTCTTGTGAGGCGGTTCAGGGCAACGCACCTCCGCCGCTGGGGGATCCCCACCTCTGGCTGCTCCTTGGCCGCCGCCGCCGCTTCACGGCGAGCAGTGGCGGCAGCCATGGTGGTGCTGAAAAAGGCAGCCTTTCGTATCCCTCTTCCTCCCCTTCCCTCCCTCTCTCTCTCTCTTGCCCTTCCCAAGCTCCACTTGGAACAGCGTTCGCTGGCCGGCGGCTAGATCCACATCTGCCATCGCCGGATCTGCCGACTACCCTCAAGATCTGGTGCCTCCGTCTAGATCCAGTCATCCTATGCCAAGCAATGGGACTGCTACGCGCTGGCCAGCCAGCCATCAGCTTCTTCATGGTGCTTCAACGACTCAAGGCATCGGCGCCCGTGGTCCGGGAGGTCGCGGGCTCAAGGTGCCTACATGGGTCTGCTTGGGTCAGGGTCACTGGCGCCTAGCTCCCCCGGATCCCCCTTTTGGCCGGCGGCGAGTTCCGCCCCCGCCTGTGCCGGATCTGACTTCGGTTCCGGTGGTGGCGCTAAGTCGGGCACCGTGGCCCGGCAGGGCTTTCTCTCACGCAGTGTTGTGGTTGGGGCCAACCGGTCGGGCGGCCAAACAGCGGCAGGCCCTGCGCTCGCAGTGGCTGAGCAGCCAGGCGGCCCCGATGCGGACGGGCGTGGCCTGGTGACCCTGCGGCTCACGGCTTGTGGTGGCCTAGGCACGGGCAGCTAGCTGGCCCAGGGTGCCAAGTTCACTGGGGCTCGTGTGCCCTGCATTTGTTCTCCTGGCGGCCGGGCAGACTTCGCAAATGTCGGCATCAGTTACGGCTCCGGTCGTGTGCCCCAGTTCCTTGGTGGCCAAGCATCTCTAGCTCAGTTCCGTCCGCGTTGGAGGATGCCTTCGGATGCATGGAGTTTCTAGAGAAAGCTCAGCCTGGTTTTGGCCAGACAGATGATGGTGACGCCTCGGGCACCACATACCTCCTTGGAGGTGTCATTGAAGAAACCCATGCTTCGGCGTTGACTGCGCCATAATTTAAGTGTAAGCCCTACCTTAGGGCCTTGAGGGCTTCGGCGGTGGGGTCCGTGGTGCTACCTTTGGGCGTCACCCACCTTTGTGGAAGGCATCGCTAAAGAATCACCTACAGCTTGTCGCTTGCTCCCGTGGGCCACCCTCGCCCAATGGAGCCTGCTTGTCCTCCGGTGGTCTCCATCGGCTTCTGGTGGAGTTCCTTGCTATGCATGTCTGTGCCTGTGTTCTTCTCGCAATGGCCTGTCCTGCAACTCTTGACAATGCTGTCGTCGCCTTTCTCTGGCAGATACTTTGCCACTGTTGTTATTGGTCTCCTCTCTGGCGGATGCTTTCTGCCAAGAGTGTATGACTGGTCCCCCTCTATGGATTCTCTACCATAGTGGGCGTTGCTTCTTCCCCGGCGAATGCTTGGCTGTTAGTGGAATCACTGGCGGATATAGGGGTTGTGACAGTCGCTCTTTTTCTTTAATTCTCTTTATGGTTCTTACGTTTCTTTCCAGGTCACTCACCACTATCTTCGTGGTTTGTAATATGTGCCATGAGGGTTCTCTCGTAGCTGCATCATGTAATTTTCTTCGTCTTAATGAAATACGTGTATACCCTATTCACGAGAAAAGTATATATTATGTTGGAAAAATGGGCCAAACAAACATCAAAGGCCTAGTCATGTGTGTGCATATATAGGAGTGGTGGAACTTTAGTCTCACGTTATTCATTCAAGCGGAGGATGACATGCTTAAATATCGAAGTTCTCTCTGTCTAGAGGGGGAAGAGAGAAGGGAACTCCCACGTGTGAGCTCACTCGCCTTGTAGATCGTGACCGTGGGCACCTGTGTCAATGGTCTGCCAAATTTCAGCCCATCACCTTCTGAGACCATGGCCTCTTAGTGCAGTTTTATTTTCTGGTTGTTTGGTATTTAAGTCTGCAAATTGGAAGCCTAATCATTTAGATCGTCATCGTGATGTGATCTGAGATCATACATGTCTTCTCATTATATACGACCTATTGGCCACCGCCATAACGACATCTATTCAAGCTAGGGTTTGCCTCCATCTGCTGCTGCGCTACCGCCGTGGCCTCTCCATCACCCGATCACCAGCGTGCACTAGCAATCAGGAGAGTAGGTCTCTATAAAGTCTGGAAACGCTCACCCTTGTGATCCTACAAGGGGAGAGGGTGAAAAGGTTTTTAGGGAAACACCTTCGCGTGATTGCTCGCGACCTCCATGACAGCTCGTCTTTCGTCCAAGTCAGGTGGTGCCGTGTACCATTGTCTCTGTTGCCAGCTGCTTCGACCCATCTTCACTAACATCATCAACAACACCGCCACTTCACCACGACCCTTGGCGTCTCCATATGCAAATGAGAAGTATGTACGCCATGCATGATAGATCTGATCTATATATAATTTCAATACGCCATGACCTAGAGGACAAATATGATGTCACGCAGAACACGAAGCAATAGGTGCAATCCACAAATCAGGAAGATGAAGGGCTCCTCGCGAAGACCTTAGGGGCTCAATATTGCCACGATTATCCTCCGCACGAGGGAAATCTACCCGGCAGTCAATGACAGGCTATTCTGACTGAGGTCCAACTAGGTGGGGATATTTCATCTACTTGACGGAAAAGGTATAGATGGTCCTAGGGGATGTTGGAGTATACAATTTCACTAATTTGTGTAGATCCGACATGATCTTTTGTAAAAAACTAGGAAACCAACCTTAATAGATTGGGGATTTCTTTGTAAACCCTACCTCCAGACCATATAAGGAGTAGGGTGCGCTCGATTGGGAGATCCATTGTCCACCATCATCAGCACCCCTGCTCCCAGCACGGACTGCACAAAACGAAGCTCCCATTTAACTGGACAAAGGACACCCTATGCCTAAACCAGTATAAACCCATGTCCCATGTTCTGCTAACGCGATATGCTAATTATTAGTTGGATGCTAAATCCACCGCCACAAATATTTTTTTTTATGCTTGATAAGCTATTAAAATAAGTATTTGTCCTAATGTCTACATATTTACTTGATCCACATGGTGGAGCATAGCATTGTGCTTATTTTTAACTTAACAGTGGGAAACGATTGAAATTTAGAAATATATATGCATACTTTATGGGTGCTGAATTATTTTTGTAATAGCTTATATTAGTATTTACATGTTGATTTGATAGATATTTTTTGTTTATTTTATGGTTGAATTGGATAATTCACATATAAATTACAATGTGTTATTTTACATTATTTTTTATAATGTCATATATGGGTAATTTGAATGAACTTAGGGTTTGATTTGCATTATCTTTCGTAACAATAGTGGTGGGTAATTTATAAAAGAATTAGGGCTGTATTTTATATATCTTATATCATGATAAAGTGGATAATTTAGATACAAATTTAGCGAGTTATTTCTAATTATCTTTGATAATAGCAAAGTTGTGTAACTTAGATATAAATTTTTAGGGTGTTATTATTTTAGAATCTCTTTTATAATAGAGAAGGTTGATAATTTATAATAAATTCAGGAGTTATTTAAATTATGTTTTTATAATGGCAGAAGTGGATAATTTAGATGTAAAATCAGGGTTTACTTTTTGTATTTTTCATAATGGCACATGTGAGTAATGTTTAGAAAATTGAATTGATCGAATTACTATTATTGGAGATGATGATTAAAGTGTATCAAATTTAAGACCGAGGTGTTTCTAGTTATTATGAGAATTTTTAGATTTTATTTGATGAGAACTAACCTAGAGTCCTGATGGAAGCCTCTAATTATAGTAAAAGTAAGATATTATATATATTAAAAAACAACTTGACCCGTGGGGTATGACAGCCGCCGCTATTGTGCTTAAGAAATGACCTTCGCACGCAGGGTGAGAAAATCCTTGAACCTCTGCCCAACCCATACACAATAGCAACCAAGTTGACTGGCCTTAGACCTGTGTTTTGGCATGCGGCAGACGAGGAGATGACCATTGTGATTAAGAAAAAGACCTCATACGCAGGTTGAGAAAACCCTTGAATCTCTGCCTCACCCATACACAGTGGCACCCAACTCCCATGATACTGGATTGAATTTAGATCTGTATTTTGGCGTGGGGGCAGACAAGGAGATTTTTTTTCATCTCCGCCCAGCGAAACGTGTCCTGTGGGACTCAACCTGAGTCGCAAGATGCGACGCGGGACTGCTAGCCATCTGGTATAGCGGCTGCTCACATGATATTGTATATTATTAAAGTATTTTTTTTTATGGAAGCATGTAATCAGGGGGTAGAGAGAGCTAATACCGCGATAACTACCTTACTTTGATATACTAAAGGGAGAGTATTATGAAAATATTTTATGTAGGGAGTATGTGATTTGTAAGACAGCTAAGGCGGACCATTCTCTAGCTACTTGCCTACGTTAGCTAGTAGGGAGCGAGTCATGGTGGGAGGAAGATAGTGTATATATAAAATATTATAGAGACAAATTTCTCACCCCCTAATTTTTGTCCGCCCATTCTTTTGGGCCAACTGCCTCACACTTGCTCGCCCCAGTCCACTGCACGTCAATTTTTCAGCCCATCAGCCCAAATCGTAAACAACCCAGTCCAATCCAGCAATGCAGACCTAGGCTGGCGCGAGCGACGACAAGAAAATGAGCCAACAATCTTAGTTTGACTTTGACCCAAAAAGAATGTAATTCTCGCTTCTCGAAGAGTCAACCGAGTTCGACTTTGACCAAGGTTCTAAAAAAATACTACTCCTTCCATCCCAAAATAAGTGACGTTTTTGACCTTTAGATATCAGGTTTAACCGTTCGTCTTATTTAAAATTTTTATATAAATAATATCTATTTTGTTATGACTTATTTTATCATTGGAGATAATTAATAATGATTTATTTATTTTATAATTTATACAAAAAAGTTGAATAAGACGAATGATCAAACACGATATCAAAAAGTCAAAAACATCACTTATTTTAGGACGGAGGGAGTAATATTTACAATATAAAATAAGTATTGATATATTAATGACGAAATATATTTTCATAATAAATCTTAGTTGAGACATAAATGTTAATACTAATCACTACAAACTTGGTCAAGCTTTAGCAAATTTGACCGGCACGATTCCCATAATTGCATTCTTTTTGGGACTGAGGGAGTCCTTACGCTTCTATCTCTAATACTAAACCACTTGGTCGTATTTCTTTTTTAACAAATATCTCCTATTCTTTTAATAAATATTTTTTACCACTAATTTGTTGCATCCATTATATCCTTTGCTCGAGTTACATCGCTTGTCGGCTTCCTAATCAATCTGTTTGTCACCTGTTTTGTCTTTTATGTCGGACATGGTAGCTTTGTTCTGCTCTCACCCAGGTCCAAACCCGTTACACCCCTATGGTCTCATATTAGTACGTGCGCTATGGATTGTCGTAGATCTATGACCCTATAAAAATCAGAGCACTCGAGAGGGCATAAGAGATCAATAATGATGAGGCAAGGCTAAAGACAATCGTACTAAAATTATGAGGACTTGCTGTTCGGAAGACTGACAGTGGAGCAATCAATTGACCCTCATGTGATATATCTACACCTTGCCAGACTGGCCTACACCAATTGTTGCGTTGTCACGGACACTAATGGTACAATTAGATCTCCCATGCAAGCCGCTTTTCTAGATCATTAAGGGTACCGTAAGGCTTGCATGCTCTCTCAATCGCGATCACCAGGCCACGCCTATGCCGCTGCAAGGAGCCTCATCTGCTCAGCCACCACCAGAGTCATGCCCACACGGGTGCTGTGCCGCCCTATCGCGTCATTGTGCAGTGCTAGCCCATGTCTTAATGGTTGGCACACCGCCGTCCGACATTGCCTGCCCGTGCCCGATGACAGGCGCGTGTGCTTTTGTGGCCACTGCCCACACACGGCTTCACCATACAGCCACACCCATGACACGTAATAAATTGTTCTCCCGTTGCAACGCGCTAGCATTTTTGCTAGTATTTTTTTAAAAAAAACGAGAATAGCTAGGGCATTATATACTGACCTGGCTGCCTGCATCAAGCTGATTACGGTGATGCACCAAAAGTCTTTCTTGGTCAGCGCTGTGATGAAGCCACCCAGGAGGACTACCGTGGACCACGTAAGCGCCAGGTAGCCTAAGCCCGTCACCGCCTTGAGCAGGTACATATGGAAGAGCACGTACTTGCTCAAAAGTAGGTCAAGTTCTCGCGGCAGCGGCAGAGGCGGCACGACGGGAGCACGCCGGCGTTTCGGCGTGCAGCATCTGTCGCCGCCGTCGCTCGTCTCTCCTCCTCCGACGCCATCGGCCATGGTCCTCCTCGGTTACTACAGCTCGTGTGTAGCCTTCTATTCTATATATATAGATATAGACACAGCTGATGCATGATTGCGATGGATGGACTGTATGTGGAGATGAATGATACAAGGATACCTCATACCTCGATCGGGTCAGTTAGTTGGAAGTTGCTTTAGTTTGTGCCAACGCTAGCATCTCCGGGAGGCGAACTCTTGTGTCTGGGGAGTCGAATCAGATGTTGCCCAAAGAAGCAGCAAAGCAACGATTTGCCCGCTTTGATCTGTCTATCTCTTTCTCTTTACTACATCTCGGTGCTGATCTGTCTATCGCTTTCTCTTAACTCATGTGCTTACCTGAACGGCTCTTGGTCTCGCGGTTGCACGTACTTTCTCAGCTTGCTTAAAATTATAAACCCATATTGTAAATAGCTGAAACAAATACACTATTCTATCAACCCGTCTCCCTGCACAGCTTTTAAAATACTTGATAAGTGCTCGTGCGTTGCACCGAAAAACAAATAATGCTATAATCACTACTATAAAAATGATTTTGCGAGGCTGGCCAAAATATTAACGGAGACGGGCACATCTAGCGTCTGCCTCCGAAATGGTTTGGAGAGCTCAAGAAAAATTCCTGCCTCCCAAAATCATTTATGGAGAAATCATTGATTAACAGAGGCGGTCGTCTTAATTAGAACGTCAGCCTTTGTAAATTCATTTTTTTGGAGACGGGCATCTTAAGACGACCATCTCCATTAATCGATGATTTTTGGAGGCGGACATTCTAAGAGTCCATCTCCTAAAATTGGAGGCGATTAGAGTCCCATCTCGATGGTGATCTGTCTTTCGCTTTCTCTTAACTCATGTGATTACCTGCACGGCTCTTGGTCTCGCGGTTCCACGTACTTTCTCGGCTTGCTTAAAACTACAAACCCATATTCTGAATGGTTGAAACAAATACACTACTCTATCAACCTGTCTCCCCGCACATCCTAGAATTTTAGATTACTAGATAAGTGCCCGTACATTGCACCAATAATAATAATAATAATAATAATAATAATAATAATAATAATAATAATAATAATAATAATAATAATAATACACATTAAAACATGGGTGCTCGAGGCACTGGACGGAACGCGTGAGGATCGAAGGGGTGTAGGGGCGAGCAGGGCGATTTGTTACCACAGACGATAACCACGGCATGGACGATTTGTTAGCCTCCAGCGGGGCGCAGGCACGGCTAGCGGTGTTCCTCGGCGTGGGCTGTGCGAGGTTCTCCTTCGATGATGGTCCAGGATCTCTCATCCTCTACACCTCCGGTGTGGCGGTGTGCAGCATGACGGTACACCGTGGCAGCGTGGTGGGCCTAGCGCGAGCTGGCACGCAACATCTCGGAGAATGGCGCAGATGCCCTAAGCGCCGGCCATGGCAAGGATGGCGCGCGTGGCTAACCTTAGTGAGGGCGACCTCTATGTGCGTCGTGGAGGCCCAGGCGTTGCCGTCGCCAGTGAGCCCTAGCACGGGTGCTTGGGCCAACAAAATGTAGAAGATAGTGACCTTTGCTCCACCACTGTATACTCCTACATAAGTATAAAGAATTAATAAATAAATAAAGCTGAAAAAAGGCTTACGTAATATTTTCTAATATAAAAGTAATAACCTATTCACCGGGTGAGCCCAGGCACCGGCCCAGGGTGGCCGGGCCTTGGCTCCACTAGGGATAGTGACAAACTATTATCACCATTGGGTCATGACCTAAACCGGCCGTGATATCTACTCACTATATCACTTCTCGTTGAAGAGTCAGTCCAACAGTGGTAGTCATGAGTACCACTGCTGGTTGATGCTATGAACCGACAGTGATAGACCACTCTAACAATGCCGATTAACCTCTCCAGCATGAATTCAGACAGTAATGATTGGGTTCTGAGCAAATAGTGATTATCAGTTCCGACATAGTGCGCATCCGCCCGCTGCCCGACAGCAGCACCGCGCTCCGATCCGTAACATCACCCCCCGCCTATCACCTTCGTTGTCCTTGCTGTCGCTGCACACCTCGTCCCTGTTGACTTGTAGGTGCTCGAAGCAGTGCGTGGACTGTAGCCTGGCCAGCGTAATCTAGCTTCACACGCTTCATGGCTGCCAACCTGCCGGCATCGGCCACTACTACAGAAATGATTTGTAGCAATGTCTTTTTTTAGCCACCCCTACAAATGGTTCCCATCTAGAGCTGCCCCTACAAATGTTCCCATCTAGAGCCACTCCTACAAATCCAAGCCCCTACAAATGACCCTATTTATAGGGGGCTCCAGATCGAGCCCCCAACAAATAGACGCCGAATAGTAAAAATTAAGTTATAAAATTTGATTTTTTTTTCAAACGACCTCGGATAGATAAATGATCAAAATAAAAGTTATAGGTCTCGAAAAGTTATAAAACTTTGTGGTTGACAACTTTTTCAATTGAAATCATTTTGCCTTGGAAAACTACATTTGAATTCCTCAAATTTAAAATTTAAAATTTTCAAACAACCTCGGATGAAGAAACAACCAAAACAAAAGTTGTAGACCTTGAAAAGTTAGAGAACTTTGTAGTTGATAACTTTTTCATTTAAAATTATCTTGTCAAGGAAAACTACTTTTGAATTTCTCATATTTTAAATTTAAAATTTTCAAATGACCTCAAATGTAGTAACAACAAAAACGAAAGTTATAGATCTCAAGAAGTTATACAACTTTATAGTTGATAATTTTTTTATTTGAAATCATTTAGTTGAGGATAATTATGTTTAAATTTGCAACCTTTGAAATTCAAAATTTTCAAATGACCTCGAATGAAGAAACAACAAAAACGAGAGTTGTTGATCTCCAAAAGTTATGCCACTTTGTAGTTGACAACCTTTTCATTTGAATTTGTTTAGAGTCCCAAATACTCATTTCAAGTTCGGTTCATAATAATATGAGTAGAGTGGTTAGAGGAGGAAACACGTAAGGCTGAGGTCATGGGCTCTTCTTGAGGACTAGTTGTGTTTTGCTTGGTTGCGTCGAGTCGTTGCCCATGTCCTTGGGGACCAAGTTTTCTCATTTCAAATGACCCCATTTTGGCTTTTCCTTGGCTTTTGGTCATTTGAGTGAGTTCTACCCTTTTTCCTTTTTGCTTTTGGGATCCATCTCTGTGTGTTGGTGTTGACAATGCACTCATCAAGGGGGAGATTGCGAACATAAGGTTGATATGTCCCCTTGTGTGTCGAGTTTGTGATGAGTGGTTACCGGAGACGATCGGGTTTGGTTGAGTTTGGAGACTATCCATTGCGTGAGTGCATGTGTAACATGTCTCTTGGTTGTGTTGGTGTGTAGGTGTGGAGCATGATGACGATTGATAGACATTGAGAAGGTCAAGTAGAGATGTGCCGTGTTGATGGGCTAGGAGCGGTGACGGACGGATGTGAGGCTTAGACCGAGGGACCAGGATGGTGGAAAGACTGATCATGGTGGTTGACACTTGGGGACATCAACAAGCAAAAGCACATGAGGAGGAGTTGACCATGTTGACCAAGTCAAGATGGCGGTTGACCAAGTCAAGCAGAGGCGCTGGAGGACTTGGTGATTGGGCGGTCGAGGATGATGGTGAAATGTGTCGAGAGATATCGGAGGAAGCGTAGCGGATACGCTTCTCCGGGAGGGGTTGGTGGTTTTGGCCTTAAAACCGCTGGCTTGATGGTTTTTGGGTTTGGGCCTCAAAACCCGGTTGGAGTTCCAGCGGGAACTGGAGCACATGGTGTCATCGTGAAGTTTGTGTCGAGGCGAAGCAAAGTCGTGAAGAGTGCGTGGCCATCATATGCTCCTGTCTCAAGTTGGACTATTATGCCCTAGGGTTAAGTGGTTCAACAAAATATCTAAGGGCATTGTTGGGAATATGTAACAACTCTTTAGATAAGGTAGAGGTTGCCTCCAACGAGCCGTCTCTTCGGCACTTTGTTTGTTTCCTTCTCTGTTAGGTTTTTCCCCTCTCCTTAGCATGTTGTTGAGATCCACAGATGGTTTAGACGCTGCATAAATCCTTCATCTATGTAATCTGACCTTATAGCCAATTGATCATGTGGGAATGTTGTGGTGGCTCAATCTCTTGTGTAGTTTGCTAAGTTTTGATTCACAAATGATTTAGTTTTGAGTTTTTATTTTTTCAAACCTCCCTTTTTGGATTTTGGGTGACATCGTTTTCTAAGGAACTTGGGACCGATCCGGCGATACGAGCTATGACCCTTGAGGAACATATCTGGAAGTCAATTTGAAGGGATATGTTTCTTGCCATTATGCCATCTGAAACTAAATTCATTGACGACAGAAAAAATTGCGAGAAATAGACTGAATACTGCAATATCAAGTACCTGCATACCTAAATTTCCTTCACCTACAAGATTAACTTTGGGGAAGGGAAAAATGCTGTAGGAGCAAAATTATACATTTACAACATTTCCAAGCATCAATAGAAATAGCTATGGCAGAAGGAATCAAGTTACACAATAAAAATTGATCCAACCCAAAGACCCCTACTGATGGACTCCAATATACCTTATGAGGAGAAACCAAAGTTTTGGAATTAGTATGTCCCCTGCTCTCCGCTGGAATTAGTGTGGCTGCCCGATGGGGCCTCCCCGGATTAAATTTTTTTTGCTATTTTTTGACCCACATATGTGAATTTATGGAAACGGATTTATAGCGGCGGCTCTATATCTAGCCACCCCTGCAAATCGATCTGTAGGGGTGGCTTGGGAACGTCCCCAATAAATCTATCATTTGTAGAGGTGCCTGCATAGGGGCGGTTGGACAAACCACCCCTACAAATAGTCTACAGCCGCCCCTATTATGCCTTTGTGTAGTAGTGGGTACCATGCGATGTGCATGATCATCACATGATCAGAGATGCATGGTGTGGCTCTTTCCTTCTTGCTCCTTGTGCTCTCACCGCGCGCGCCCAAAACCGGCAGTGAGGATCATCTCCGTGCCGGACTGGACTGCAAAGCCTGGATGTCTACATGTCATTCACTACTACAATATTTTTAACCAAGGTGGGCAAAAAGGGTTCACCGAGGCGGTTTTTGCAACCACCTCGGATCAAAGGTCACGGTTAATGTGACCTTTTCAGAGGCGGTTTGCTACCTGCCTCGGTAAATGAAATAAAAAAAATAAAAAAGAAAAATCCATGGATAAGCCCGACGAGCCCATCCACGCGCCGCCGCGGCCGCAGCTCGCCGGATCCGAGCACCCGTCGCTGGATCCGGGCACCTGCTCACGGGAGAGGAAGAGGGAGGGCGGATCCACCTCTAGGGACCTGCTGTAGGGCCCTCGTTGCCGGATCCGGTCTCCGCTGCTACTGCGCCTCTACCCACCACCCGCTGCCAGGCGCTGGAGGAGGGGGCGGGCCCTCGGGCTATCGTCGCCGCTGAGGCCGCGTCCGCA
The DNA here is from genome assembly GCA_038087645.1 of Saccharum hybrid cultivar R570. Classification (NCBI taxonomy): domain Eukaryota; kingdom Viridiplantae; phylum Streptophyta; class Magnoliopsida; order Poales; family Poaceae; genus Saccharum; species Saccharum hybrid cultivar. The sequence continues at coordinate 196,619 of JAQSUU010000762.1, read as the reverse complement.
CCGAGCCACCAGATCCGAGGCCACCAACTGGATCCGCCATGCCGTCGTTGGAGAAGAGCTCTGCCGGCCTGGATCACATCGGAGAAGAACGAGGCCGTCATCATCGCTCGCCAGATCCGGCCACCACGGCGCCGAATCAGGCCTGCACACCACCGGATCTGGTCATCCTGCCACTGGATCCGGCCTCGGTGGCGCCGTCCCTCCTCTCTCGCGCCGCCCTACATCGAATCCGCCTCTTCCTCCTTGAGAGAGAGACAGAGGGAGAGAGAGGGAGGGAGGAGGTGGCAGGGAAGGGAGGGTGGAAGACGGAGGCATGGCCAGCAGCTTGCCGCTTGCTCGGGCACTTCATGGTGGGAGTGAGGGCGCTACTCGGGAAGGAGACAAAGGGAGCGAGGGCGCCGCTCGGGAGGGTGACAAAGGGAGCAGAGGGAGAGGAGTGGGACAGATGAGGGATTGAAACCCTAAGTCACGGTTTTATACCTGTCGTGCCTATCAAGCCTCATCTGGGCCTCTTGGGCCTTGGCCATATTAACCGAGGCGGGCCATTTTAAGAGGTCTGCCTCCGAAAATGACCTAATTTTCCAAGGCGGGCCACTTATAAGACCCGCCTTGGTTAATTGATTTTAGGAGGTGGTTACTTTTTAACCGCCTCGATAAATCGATTTTGCGAGGCGGTTGACTCTGACCGTCTCGGTTAATAAAAAATGACCGCCTCGGTTAATCCGAAGCGGTTGGAAATTCTGTCTGCCTTCGAGATCTTTTTCAAAACGCCTCACAAAAGATTTTTTTAGTAGTGATTTTTCATGCTTCTGGATGGACGGTGCTTGCTGCGGTTGCCTAGATGCATCTCCGCAATGGAGCCTTGGTTCTTGCATAGGCGCGCACGAATCAGCTGCCCACCGGCCGACGACGCGTGGAGGCGTGTTGGTCAGCATCCAGTCGATCCCCTCTAGTGATCGAAGCAGCCACGCGACGTGCTCCTCCGATCACCAACTATGCCGATATATACAGATACTGCCGCAGGCGGCCTGCCTCCTCTCTCATGGAGAAGACCTCTTGTCAAAAACTTGGAATGCTAGAGGTAGCATGTACTACATCCCCATTTAATAATTGTGGAGACTTGCAACTAAGTCATTGATTGTGCTGCTATGCATACACACAGCTCATGCACATAGCTGATATAGGTTTAATTAAGGTTATATTATTTTTTTAGAAAAATTAAGGTCATATTATAACATTCACCACTATCTTTAATTTGTTTGAGAAAGGCTAAACGTAGATACATTTTGGACATAGGGGGTAGTAGTGCTTTATTCATTCAAGGGACTTCTTTGAATAACTATTACTTTTGACTTATATGTTCTTTATTCAAGATTCAGCAAAGAGTTACTATTAAAAATACAAAAAAGTATTATTTGTTTAAGAAAATGGAACTGCATAAGTTCAGTTCACTCGAATGAATGACCTGATCGTTTTAGACTTTAGTCGTGATCGAACATATGAAATATGAGTTATTGAAACTTTAGAGGTATCATAGTTAAAACCACCACACTACTACCAAAGTTATTTTGCGAGAAAGGTCCAAATATTAACAGAGGCGGGCACACCTAGCGACCACATCTGTGAATGGTTAGAAGAGCTCCAGAAAATGCCATCTCCAACAATTATTTACTGAGGCGGGCATACTAAGACGACCGCCTCCGAAAATCATCGATTAATGATGGTGATCACCTTAAGATAACCGTCTCTGAAAATCTCTATTAACAGAGGCGATCATTCCAAGCGATTGCCTCCGCAAATTGATTTACGGAGGCGGACATCCTTAGATGCCTCTCTATAAACAGTTGCAACTATAATTCGTAACTCTATATATGAACTTGGATAAAAATAAGCTTTATATCAAAATTGTAGCCCACAACATGATCTGTACTTTCTAGTTGAAAAGTGTTTTTTTATTTTAAAACTGTTTAGAGTCTCAAAATATTTTTAGAAGCTCATAGATTTTTAAATTTGAAATTTAAAATTATCCAACATTCTCAGATGTTGCATGGTTTATATGAAAATTCTTGTTCTCAATACATTCTACAACTTTGTAGTTGAAAAAGTTTTTATTTGAAGTCGTTTAGAGTCCTAAATATGTGTTCTAAGTTTACAAATTTTGAAATTCAAAATTCAGATTTCGTAAATGACCTCGAAATGTTCACATAGTTACTACCAAAGTTGTAGTGGCCAACCTGAGCTACATGTTTGCTGTTGATAAGCTTTTTATCGTTTAGAGTCTCAAATATTTGTTTTAATTTGTTTTAAATTCACATATTTTGAGATTTAATTTTTTGAATTTTTCAAACAATCTTGGATGGAGATACATCCTATACCAAACTTGTAGTGCTTGACAAAATTTTAAACATTGTAGTTAAAAGTTTTTCATTTGAATTCATTTAGTAGCCAAAGTATTCAATATAAAAATATAAAATGCTATATAAATTGATAGCATATCATATATAGACACTAATGAGTGTGCAGTGTAGTGGTAGAGAGACGATGGAGTTGAACATTAGGTCACGAGTTTGACTCTTTGAAACTCTGGTAACAAAAAAATGGCCGCCTGCGAAAATCTTCTAGTTCCATGATTAAGCAATTTAAGAAACATGTGTCTGAATATGCATATAACTTCAGCCAAAGAGTCTGAAAGTGAGATTTATATATGCCCATAGGCCAAATAGCAGATATGATAATTGATAATCATAAGTTGGAAAAAAATTTCATGGCTTGATAAAACAGGTACAACCAGATGGATTGAACTAGATACGGTGCCTGTTCTAAAATGCTCCTATTAGCCCCATCATAAAATCCTACTGAGGAAAATACCATACTTGTCGCACCACAGAGAGAACAGAAATAATGTATCAACAGCCCAATATATCTCACTGACCGTAACCTAAGGAAATATGATAGCACAAAATAGTTTAGACCCGCATCGAATGAGAAAACATAAAGTTTCAGCTACTCAACATGGAAATTTCAAGTATCATATTGGCTTCCCAGGATAGGGTATTTATGACCAGCATTAAAATATAATATGACAATATTGTGTACAAGTATCGAGTAGGGTGAATATTATTATTACTGTTTGGGATCTACATTTCTAACCATGTCAGTTGACATTTTCTAATTCACCTTGAGAAACTTTCCCCTAAAACAGCAGATCAGAATTCGATTCATCAAAAGAAACAATCAGTTACACGCATACATTCAAAATCACAACAGCATACAAGGCAGTCAAAAGTAATAACGTATAAAGAACAGAAAGAATCGCATGTAAAATTTTGTGTGTCTAATGCATAAAATTTAGGGTTGATGAGTTTCATCACAGTATACTCCCTCCGTCTCATAAAACAACACCTTATTGGATTCAAAATTTGACCCACAAAGCAAGGCACTGTGTAGAACTGTTTGACACGCTGTGCCCATGAGTGCTTTTGAGGGGTATCCAAGTTAATTTTGCTTCATCAGTAATAGGTCCTTTATAGGTCTACCAAATTCTATAGATGGATTTAAGAATGACATGGATGTATGTAATACATTGAAGGGTTGTTTTACATACGTACCATTCCAAAGGACGCTCTGAACCTTAGGCTTGTAGCATTTGACAAAACTCTAAGAAGGACGCACCCTTCCATGAGTTGTCTTTATCACAATTCAGGCATTCACCCTGACAATTACAGCAAGAACCCGCAGAACAAGGTTTGTCACATTGATCCTCAAAGGCGCAGCGAACCCAAATAGATGCGGCTTGCAAAGATGGCATGCATCCAAGCACAGGTCCTAAACCCTTGCATTGCTCTATTTTTTAGTCAAACGAGACTCTAGGCAGAAATACTAGAGCGTCCATCCCATGGATATTCGTTGACACCGAAGGAGCAGTTGACGAAGCACAAACGTTTTGCAAATGGGGAGATGAACCTGGAGCCAGCCATGAATACGCTCGATGAGATCTCAAGATCCCCGAGGGCTGGACATCTCGAAAAATCCGTGGCACATGGTGTTCCGGTGCACACACGATCAATATGCAAAACCTTCAAGCACGTTGAAACGAGAGGCCGGTCCCCTGGAGCCAGCCATGAATCCTTTACTCAGCCCTGTCTATATAGTCACAATAAAGTACTGCAACGAAGAAAAGCAAATTGATCTACATAGAAGAATCTCCGCAATGGTAGACTTCGTGCTCCACGCCTATTGCCACACCCATAGATACAGCTTTGTGCTATGCGCCTACTGTCGTGCCCGCTTCGCTTCTCGTGCGCGGCGACCGCGCTGCCCGAGGGGTACCTCCTTCGCCTGCGCCCCCTTTGCCGCGCTTACTCATGAAACACTGGCAACATAAAAGCATTTGTTACAACATACATCTGAAATAAGTAAAACATTTACAACATACTTTTGCAATAAATACAATATCCAGATAAAATACTTGCAACATACGTTTGAAACAAAATAAAATATTTGAAACATATACTTGCAACATACATGTACCGCCAGCACAACATATGCTACATCCAGATAAAACACTTGCAACATAAGTTTGAAAGAATCGAAACATTTGAAACATACACTTGCAACATACGTGTATAGTCATTGCAACATATGCAACGCCAGATCTACTTTTGCAACATCGAGATGAAACATATGCAACATACATCTGAAACACATTAAACATTCAGTTGCAAATGTGCTCATCTACATGCTGGCCCCAATGGACGCTAGTTGACGCGGAGCTTGATGCCTGTACAAAGCTTGATGCTACGGCGCGGAGGTCAGACCTTGGTTGTGCGCAGCGTGAGCCCGGGCGGAAGGCGGAAGGTGCGGCAGAGCGTAGCGCGAGGCGTAAATGGCACATGGCGCAAGAGGCTAGAGCAGCGCGCGGCGCGAGGCACGAGGTGCGGGTGGGGGCATGAGGCACGAGGTGCGGGGGCAGGCGTGTCCGTCCGGTAGAGAGTATAACTGAGATAGTAAACAACCTGGGCTTCATATCACAGCAAACAGCCGAGCTGAGAGTGATCACATCACATCAATAGAGAGAAAGAAAATTGCAAGAAAACTGTGGCATTGCAGAAATACCAACAAACAATTAGTCATATTCAGCACAGGTACCATATGTTTGGCATGAGTACATTATTGCTTTTGAGCTAAAGTGAGAAATAGAACAAAGACAAAAGGTGCATCGTCCAAAAACAAGAGCTTATATAGAGTTATTTAATTTGTGCTGGGTAAATGGGGTAGGAGGATTTTTTATATTTTTAATCCTTTTTTATTTATAGTTTAATAATAACCACATCTAAAAAAATTTGCAGATCTAACCCTTTGGTCACGCCTTGTTCCCACAGGTCATTGTGCGGATCATGTCGTTGGCTGGCACCCCCTCCCGCCAGTTCGGAGAGGAAGCACCGCAACAACAGCGTACAACGAGGAGGATGCCAGGAGGGCTTACCTTCGCTCCACCGCATCGTTGTCAATGCCAATGGCGAAGAATGGGGACGACGCGCCAGCGCTGGAGTGGGGGGTATAGATTGCTAGATGGACGGTCCGGTCGGACAGGTCACAACAGCTTCCCACGGCTACTTTGCCACAACTGCTTTTCCATAGTCCACAGCTTACAACAGCTTTTTTCAAAAGCCACAGCTCAACCAAATAAAGCCTTAGTTAGGCCAGACTGGTCCATTGGCCCAACGTCTGTGTTGGTGGAGAATCGATGGAAAGGAAGAGCCAGTAGAGGGTGGATGGTAATCTATGGTGGAAGAGGGTTAGAGCGTGGCGGTGGAGAGGAAGGGGAACACTGTGTGGAGCTCGAGATGTCAAATGTGTTTGTGTGGCGAGAAGTAGGAATGAAAACACATTATATTTGGGGGGTTGACATGTCGGGGCGGGTTGGCACACTATGTCGAGCGAGCGGCCTGGGCATCTCTCGTGCAACAAGTCGGGCCGGCACATGCATGATGTCCATCGGGTTGTGCCATGCCTTGGTCAGGCTATGAGACGTGCCCATGGGCCTCGAGCCTTATAGCCATCTTAAAAGTTGGATGGATCAGATTCAATCGCTACATGCCACCCATCCACATTGCTGATTACACACACTCAAGAAATTACTTTGAGACATAGTCTACGATAGGATAGCTTCTCTTCGAGACTCTCTTGTAACTGAATGTACCATGTTCCCATCTCTCCTAGACTTTAGGATAGGCTGTTAGTGACTAGTGGACAGAGAGCTTTGGCTCATGTATAACCTTCACCTGACAGTAATGGAGTAAGAGTGATTCTCTCCAACTCTCTTCACTCTTACATGGCCAGTCCGACTGGTTCCATCTCCTCTGTCGGAACCAACCCTTTTGCCATGGTCGCTGAGCCCGCTCCTCCCTCTGCTTCCACGCTCGTTCTGCTGAACATCCAGAGTTACGTTCCTGTCGTCCTCTCCATGGACGAGGGCAACTTTCATCAGTGCGGTCCTTCTTTGAACTCACGATCAAGAAGTTTGGCCTTCTCAACCACATCGACGGCACCATCGACGTCGCCACCGTGATCAACGATCCCGAGTGGCTGCAAATCGATGCGTGCATCGTTTTGTGGTTCTACTTCACGGTATCCAAGGACATCAGGAACGATGTCTTCAAGCCCAGCACCTCGGCGTACAGCACGTGGACTGTTAGGAAATAATGCAAATTAAGATCGAATACGAGACACAGATTTTTATGTGGAAAACCCTTGCGGGAAAAAACCACGAGCGCCAACCGGCAATCTTCACTATATGGAGAGAATTTATAGAACGCAGGGAATACACTGAGTCGTCAGCTCTTCCCGTGTGGCTTACAAGATGTATTTATAGGACGGACTGACTGCAGTCAAATACGGAAACAAATCCGCTAATAAATATGACCGAACCGTGGGCCCTCCTGGCGTCCCCACAAAACCAACGTTATAATTCGGATCATATTCCAACAAACTCCACCTTGAGACGAATTCCATCATGTAGTGAATGAAGTATCATCAATCAACTCATTTCAATAATAAATAATCACCGGCGCCAAAAGTCACTAGGACTTAATTTGTAATGCCAACTAAGCTTGAGCATAGCCTAAACTTAGCTCCAGGAACTGACTTTGTCAACATATCAGCGGGATTATCATGAGTACTTATCTTGCATACTTTAACATCACCTTCAGCGATAACACCTCGAATAAAATGATATCTCACATCAACGTGCTTGGTCCTTTCATGAAACATCTGATCTTTAGTCAGACAAATAACACTCTGCCTATCACAATGTATAGTAGTAAAAGAAGTAACCCCGTAAAGTTTAGAGTATAAACCCCTCAACCAAATAGCTTCTTTACAAGCTTCAGAAATAGCCATATATTCAACTTCTGTAGTAGACAGAGCAACTGTGGATTGCAAACATGCTTTCTAACTAACAGCACAACCACCAATGGTGAAAACATAACCCGTGAGAGATCTCTAGATTTCCCAAACTGCAAACAGGCATTAGAACTACCTCGCAAATATCTGAAAATACATTGAACAACCCTCCAATGCTCCTTACCAGGATTAGCCATGAATCTACTGACAACACTCGATGCATGAGATAAATCAGGACGAGAACAAATCATGGCGTACATAAGAGAACCAACTGCACTGGAATATGGAACTCTAGACATGTACTCAATCTCATGATCTGATTGTGGACATAAATCTGATGATAATCTGAAATGTGCAGCTAATGGAGTACTCACTGGTTTTGCATTATGCATATTAAAACGACGAAGAACCTTTTCAATATAACCTCGTTGACTAAGGTATAATTTACCAGATTTTCTATCTCTAGTAATTTTCATACCAAGAATTTTCTTAACTGCACCTAAGTCCTTCATCTCAAATTCTTTACTCAATTGTGCCTTCAGTTTAGCTATTTCTGATTTTTCTTTAGCAAGAATTAACATATCATCAACATAAAGAAGCAAATAAATAGCTGAGCTATTAACATTCTTCAAGTAAACACAACTATCATAATCAGACCGCTTAAAGCCACAAGAGAGCATAAATGAGTCAAACCTCTTATACCATTGCCTAGGAGACTGCTTCAAACCATAAAGAGACTTCTTTAGTCTACATATAAGGTTTTCTTTTTCAGGAATAACAAAACCTTCAGGTTGGTTCATATAAATGTCTTCTTCCAACTCCCCATGTTAAAAAATAGTTTTAACATCAAGTTGCTCAAGTTCATAATCATGCATAGCAACAATACTAAGCAAAGTACGAATAGAACTATGCTTAACAACGGGAGAAAAGACATCATTATAATCAATACTTAGAATCTGGCTATAGCCTTTAGCAACAAACCTTGCTTTATACCTTACTGGTTCACTAGGAGAAATACCCTCCTTTCTTTTATAAATCCATTTGCAATGGACATGCCTTTTATTCTTGGGCAATTTCACTAAATCTCATATACCATTCTTTTCAAGTGACTCCATCTCATCTTGCATAGCTGTAACACCCTGTGTTTTTGCATCATATTAAAAACCACTAAAAATTTGAACTTTTTAAAACTTTACAACAACTTAGAACTTGATTAGCTTATCTTCCGCAAACCACTTTAAATAAAATGTTTTCCGAAAACCCTGCATCGGAATTCACCATATGCATTTAGTATAGAACGTTTGAATTATTTGCTTGCGTGATTGTTTGATTGACTGAATGCTTGCTTGCTTGAATGCGTGTATGTTTGCTTTCTAGAATTTATATTGCAGCACCAAAATAACCTCCTTTAATGATAAACTGTATGCTTGACCTTTCCTTTATATTATAGCAGTAGATAATGCGTCATAATTATAAACAATGCTTCATCACCTTCTCTGCTTAATTATATTGGCCATCACATTGCTAGATTATTGTTTTCCTAAAATTAGTTTACATCTAGTTAAAGTCTATATGAATTCCTTGCTTTTAATTTCTACAGTTATATAATATTTAGATGTATATATATCATGGTTATACTCTTTATTTTCCTAGTGCTAGAAATGCTTCATCTATTTATTCATTTACAAAACATAATGGGTAGATATATATACACATACAAGGTTAATTCATCGTCCGCCAATTATATTCTAGTTAGTTCCTTTGCCGTGAAATATCTAGAAATACATACATCGTATACACATATACACATGCATTGTGACATTGTTTAGTTAATACCTACAAAAAGGAAAATAACTTCTACTGTGTACTATCTCCTCCTACCGAACGGGCTCAGCCCAAGCACGGCAGCTCAGCTCGGCCCAAGCCGAGCAGCAGCAGAGCATGCACACGCCAGCGCCGCAGGCACGTGGTGCGCGCCGTCGAAGATATTTTCGACGAACGAACCGCCTCTCTGCGTGTTGTCTTTCCCCACGGAACTTGCCGTCCAGCTCAAGCCGCCGTACGGCGCGAGCGCCTGTGGATGAGCATGCAGGAGATATTTTCCCCACCGAACCGCCTTACGTCCGGCTATAAATACCCAACCATAGCCGAGGTCGAGCCTCGCCTCGAGCTCGGGCTCCATATGCTCTTCCTCTCCCGAGCTCACCGCCTCTCCCTGCTTGCTCTGGTGCCCGAGGAAGAAGAGCAGAGGAAGTCGTGCTTGCTCTGCTACTCGACCTCGCCGGAGTTCCTCCGTGCTGGAGCCGAGGAGCACCGCCGCCGCCTTGCGCCATCGGGCCGCCGCACCAACGTCGCGAGATGAAGACCGCCGCCGCCGTCTGCTGCCCTTCTCCTCCGGAAGCCGAGCACCGCCGCGCTCGCTAGCCGTCGGAGCACCGCGCCGCTGCCGACCGCCGAGCTCCGCTCCATCTCCATCCCCCTCCCTCTTCCTTGATCGCTCGCCCTCTCTTGCTCGCCCTTTTCCTTCCCCGTCGCCCTGCTGCTGCCGCAGCCGAGCTGCGCCGCCACCCTCGGCCTGCTCCGCGTTGCTGGGCGCCATGGCCGAACGCCTGAGCCCAGCTCTGTTTCCCTCTCTCCATTCTCCCTCTCTCTCACCTCTATTATCTCTCTCACCTCGAAGCGAATGCGGACGGGATGTGCCGGTTAACCAATCGAGCGGTCAAAAGCATCCAATGCAGTGCGCATGGGCACAAGGCCACGTCGAGGCAGCCAACAGGAGACCATCACCTCACCCTCTGGACCCATGTGGCAGCTGCAGCACCCACCTTTTCTCCACTTCTGTAGGCGTGGTTCAGGTGAACTACAGAAGGACAGGCAGCTAGTGCACAGATCGGTGCACAGCAATAGTGCTGGCAACCGAGCCCACCAGCATGGACCCACGCGTCAGCCACTATTGCGCTAGGAAATTGCTATGTGCACACGGGAAATTGAACACAGTAGAGTAAACGGTAAGCTTATAAATTGTCACACCCGGTTTTCTAAAGAACAAAACCAGGCTAATCATATGTGTGCCCAGGAAGTCCACACATATGCCAGAATGAAAAAGTATCAGAAACAATGTTATTATATAACGTATACATAGCTATATTAATACTTACATCAGAGTATCGCGGAACGGTGACTAAACTTCGGGCTCCATTCTTCTCAGGGACGGCTGACTGGGGGTAACATATGCCTAGCACTTCTACTAATCCTCTAGAAACTCCACTACACCTTTGTCCTTCTTCCGAGTAGCATCTTACTACACACTGGAGTGTTGGGGAAATAGCAAGAGTGAGTCCATGTCGAACTCAACAAGTATAACACAGGGTTCATGAGGCTCAAAAAGGCTAGACACTGTTTAACTGCGTTTAGCTTTTAATCATCATATAATTAGCAATTGAGTAGCATCAAGGTAATCCAAATCCCATTAATGAATCAATGATCAATTGTAATAAGGATAATGAATAGCATTAACACGAGCATAATAATAATCAACAATAATTAAGCATGATATAACAGTTATGATCAACTATTCTGTAGATGTTCCAAGGCCGCTCGTATCCGTGAGCACGGCTAGTATACCAGTTTTTAACTCTGCGCAGAGGTGTACACTTTCACTGTGAGTCATAACTTCCAAATGCATGGGTTCGCGACTCCCCAAAACACCGGAAATCATATAAAGCCACTTAAAGGTTCGTCTAACAAGTTAGGGCCATTAGATTCACTCGGCAGGCAGATGTAGAACCCCCCTTCCCTGTGGCACAACAACCGCAGCCTATACACACTAGGCCAGGGGCTCGCACTACACCCAACGTGGCAAGCCTTTCTTACGCCATTTAAGGTAACCACTAACAAGCTAGAAAAGGTCCTTTAAGCAACTAAAGCCAGAGCCATATAGCCCTCACAGTTGTACTGTATGTCCCGGATGATCACGTACAGATAAGTCCTTATGGAGAGAAACCAGAGCAACAATATAACCCCTTGCTCTAGCCCCCTTTTCAACAGTAATAAAATCATCTTTAAATGGTTGGTTGCTTAATCCATTAGTCAAATTACAAGATCATTGTTCATAATTAAGCACTAGCAATAGCTACCCAAATGCACAACCCATAGGTGACAAGGAAACAAGATATCAATAACTAAGTTATAATCTCTATGGTTGTCAAGGAGGACACATGCATATGAATAATATTTTCTGTGAATAGGATAACAAGGATGGTCCCATGTTATACTTGCCTTGATCAAAGCTTTCCTGTTGATACTGCTGGTCTGGCTCAAAATAATACTTGTGATCGTCAAGAAATTGCTCACCGTCTATACTTGATCGTCAAGCATCAACACACAATCATCCGAGCAATCATACACAAAGCAAACAAAGAGACATAATTAAAACAATACACCAACAGTAGCAAAACAGTATAAAAAGTTTGTAAAACTCTTCTACACGTTACTACAATCACACAAACGTAAAGATCACGAAATTCAGATTTAAAACGTGAAAGTTATGAATTTTCTAAGATTTCCTATAGATAAATAATTATTTTAATATAAACTCGAAAATTAAACTTTCCAAACCTCCTGCACAACTATACTAACATGTAGATCTCGCAAATACGAACCTAACGCAACTTGAACGGGTCAAATCGGAGTTAAAACGAAGATTTTATGATCAAAACAAGTTTAGTGGCAAAACTGTAAATAGTATCATCTTCTACCTTGAGCTGGGAGGAGCTCCGGTCAGCCATGGTGGTACCTCGCCGGAGAAAAACAAGATGAGATGGGAACTCGATGAAACAGCGATGGATTCGTGCAAACGGATATACCACGGTGTAGAGAACGACGAGGGCTGCCTCTTGGTGGTGGTGGCTGGCGTCGGAACGCGACGGTTTGGCCGGAAAAGCTCGTCGGAAGTTCGCCGGAACGCAAGCTGTAGATGCAGAACTTCGGCGAGAGGCGGAGGGAGCTACGAGCGGCGGCTCGCGATAAGGCTTGTACTTCTGAAATCAGGGCGTCGAGGGCTACGCCGGCATATATATAGTTGTAGGGTTTGGAAACTTTTCGGATTTTCTTAATTTCGGGATTATTTTAATTCCGTGAATAAAATAATTCTAGAAAATCTAAAATTACCTTTTTGGCCGTGAAAAATAGTCCGGAGCTCAGAAAAATCACGGGAAAAATCCTGGAGACTCTTGGAGAGATAAGGAACTCAACTAAATGAGTTTGAGCTCATGAAAAGATTGATGAACAGATCAAGGAAAAAGATTAAGCTCACGAAAATTGAAATTTTAAATCCAGAAAATACCAAAAAGTTTTCCGGTGAGAAGTAAACGTCGTCCTATGGTATTTTGAAAATAATAGCACTCACCAACACCAAAGGCAAGCATCAAACAAACACCACATTATCAAATTAATATGAAAAAGTTTAAAACCACAATTTTCTATATTTAAATTAGCAGCAACTTAACTTATCTAATAAATTTATTCAAATATTGAAATAATTTATTTTACTTAGTATTTTTCATGCACAACCCAAAATAGGAAATTTTGGGTGTGACAAATCTACCCCACTTAACAGAAATCTCGTCCCGAGATTTGGAGAGACGAGGGAGAAAGATAAAGTTGATTCTGCAATTCTTCACTTTTCCTTCATCAGCTCTTATCCAATGATAATGCCACAAACTCATAACCAACTTTGTAAAGGTATCCTTTAGGCCCTTATGATTCTTGTAGATGGTTCTAACAGGTTACCCACCCTGAGAAAGGATACCTGTGCTCGATAGTGACTTTGCAACCATATAGATAACTGATGCTTCCAGATGACGAAAATAGAACGTATAAAACCTTCATCTTGTATCGCCTTTAGTTCGGCAACCCCTCTTAAGAAGAGATCAACTGGAGAACACCAATGGATAGATTACATGTGTTTCTAAGTGATAACTACCATCATGTTCTTCTATCATCTCAAAGATATTCATGAGCATATGCAAGAACAAGTAATCCTGCACTTCCTCGCGAGCAGAAAAATGGCAGTGCAGAAATACAGTTATAATTCGAGTTCTACGAATCCGATGATATTATAGCTTATACTGTTGGAAAGCTTATCAAATTTACTACAACTTTCTTATAGACCACTTGTCCAGATTCTATAGTTAAGGTAGTCGAAAACTGTACACAACAGAAACTATTCCAGGTTGCTGACAGCACAGATGCACCGCCTTGTGATTTTCATAACTCCCAAACCATAGTAGCTATCAGGACGGTTCTTACGGTTAGAGAAAAATATTGAAGTCTACTATTGTCCAGAATTTATCCATGATTTTTGGGCATCCAAAAATAGAGATATAAGCTAAGGAAGACAGACTGTTCTGAAAAGACAGGATAAGGTAAAAACGAGATTCAGAGAGACTAGAGAGATAGATGACACTAATCTTCAAGTCTTCATGCTTCTTTGATTTATGTTGATGAGATATAAGACATGGATCAAGGATAGCCAAAAGATGACAAGAAAGATAAGGTTTGATCTTCAGTTCTTGGTACCTCGTCGCTTGAGATTGATGATGGTAACGGACACTACCCCATTTAACAAAGATTTTGTTCCACCTGACAATGTCATTGAAGGCAACACTTTCTTTAAGGCTTGCTGCTAATGATAAGTCCTTCACTTAAAACTTACTAAACATACTTGATATGGGGGTGATGTCATCTAAGTTTTCATGAAACTAACTATAGACTTCCAACATCTCCTGCCTATGTCGTCCATGCTAACTTGTATAGAGTATGTTAAATTGAATGTTGAACTCCCAACTGATGATAGCTTGAAGTGAAGACCTGTCCTAACAAATACCCGAGCTTCTTGTAGATGATCCAACAAAGCACTGATCCCAACCAAACAACACTAGCACATGAGTAGACTTCCAATCATAGAGATAACCACTTCTTTTAAGTGAAGCACTAGGACATACGAAACCTTCATCTTGCAACACTCACAACTTTGCTACCCCCTTAAGAAAAAGAAACTAGGGGACACCAAAGTAACTCACATCCTTTTTATACTAGATAACTATAATCATCTCTAATGTAAGATTCCCAGGCAAATCAATGAGATTCAAAGATATCCAATGATATATTCACTTATACAAGATAAGGAAGTAATGCAGAAAATTTCTGGGCGAATTCCAATTTTAGCAGTTCAGTAAATCTGGCATAACTCGAGCTACAAAGATCCAAATGAAGTGATCTTTACATGGTTGGAAAGCTTATGAAATTATCTACAACTTTTATTAATAACACTTTTCCAGGTTCTGTCATTAAATTAATCAAAAACAGAGCTTAGCCAAAACTGTTCCAGAATTCCAGACTGTGCAGTAACCTCAACTTAGAACAGGTATATATCTTAGCTCAAAATAGGTAAAAAGGTAAATCCAGTGGGTTTGGAAAGATACAGAATTCTAGTTATTCCCAGTAAAATTTCATAAATTTCTCATGTCCATATCTTGAGATATAACAGAAACATTGCAGACTGCTATAGAAATCAGCATGCGGAGTATTACGTAAAACCTACCCCACTTAGCATAGATCAGGCTACTCCTCAAGACTTATACCTTCCGAGCCACCTTTGAAATATGAGAACAAGGATAACACACAATCAACACATCAAGCAAAACAAACACACATCACATCATCGATACTACACGTGCTTCTTCAACAATGGTGGTCATCCTAATGGCACCTTGGAGATGATGAAAGGCCATCGAACTTTTGAACAAGGTAAGATCAGAAAACTTTTAGTAAAATCAACATAAAACAAAATCCAATGGAGTAAGAAATAATAGCTCAAAGGAAGCTACCAAGGATGGGATACAACAAGACAAGGAAAAGGAAATAGTCAAAATCAATGAGTCAGAGGATGACAAAATAGTTTTACAGTAAAATAAGTTTTAGAATACGTCCAGTGCTACTTGGCATACGTCCTACAGTCAACCTGGCTCTGATACCACTCTGTCACACCCGGTTTTCTAAAGAATAAAACCAGGCTAATCATATGTGTGCCCAGGAAGTCCACACATATGCCAGAATGAAAAAGTATCAGAAACAATGTTATTATATAACGTATACATAGCTATATTAATACTTACATCAGAGTATCGCGGAACGGTGACTAAACTTCGGGCTCCATTCTTCTCAGGGACGGCTGACTGGGGGTAACATATGCCTAGCACTTCTACTAATCCTCTAGAAACTCCGCTACACCTTTGTCCTTCTTCCGAGTAGCATCTTACTACACACTGGAGTGTTGGGGAAATAGCAAGAGTGAGTCCATGTCGAACTCAACAAGTATAACACAGGGTTCATGAGGCTCAAAAAGGCTAGACACTGTTTAACTGCGTTTAGCTTTTAATCATCATATAATTAGCAATTGAGTAGCATCAAGGTAATCCAAATCCCATTAATGAATCAATGATCAATTGTAATAAGGATAATGAATAGCATTAACACGAGCATAATAATAATCAACAATAATTAAGCATGATATAACAGTTATGATCAACTATTCTGTAGATGTTCCAAGGCCGCTCGTATCCGTGAGCACGGCTAGTATACCAGTTTTTAACTCTGCGCAGAGGTGTACACTTTCACTGTGAGTCATAACTTCCAAATGCATGGGTTCGCGACTCCCCAAAACACCGAAAATCATATAAAGCCACTTAAAGGTTCGTCTAACAAGTTAGGGCCATTAGATTCACTCGGCAGGCAGATGTAGAACCCCCCTTCCCTGTGGCACAACAACCGCAGCCTATACACACTAGGCCAGGGGCTCGCACTACACCCAACGTGGCAAGCCTTTCTTACGCCATTTAAGGTAACCACTAACAAGCTAGAAAAGGTCCTTTAAGCAACTAAAGCCAGAGCCATATAGCCCTCACAGTTGTACTGTATGTCCCGGATGATCACGTACAGATAAGTCCTTATGGAGAGAAACCAGAGCAATAATATAACCCCTTGCTCTAGCCCCCTTTTCAACAGTAATAAAATCATCTTTAAATGGTTGGTTGCTTAATCCATTAGTCAAATTACAAGATCATTGTTCATAATTAAGCACTAGCAATAGCTACCCAAATGCACAACCCATAGGTGACAAGGAAACAAGATATCAATAACTAAGTTATAATCTCTATGGTTGTCAAGGAGGACACATGCATATGAATAATATTTTCTGTGAATAGGATAACAAGGATGGTCCCATGTTATACTTGCCTTGATCAAAGCTTTCCTGTTGATACTGTTGGTCTAGCTCAAAATAATACTTGTGATCGTCAAGAAATTGCTCACCGTCTATACTTGATCGTCAAGCATCAACACACAATCATCCGAGCAATCATACACAAAGCAAACAAAGAGACATAATTAAAACAATACACCAACAGTAGCAAAACAGTATAAAAAGTTTGTAAAACTCTTCTACACGTTACTACAATCACACAAACGTAAAGATCACGAAATTCAGATTTAAAACGTGAAAGTTATGAATTTTCTAAGATTTCCTATAGATAAATAATTATTTTAATATAAACTCGAAAATTAAACTTTCCAAACCTACTGCACAACTATACTAACATGTAGATCTCGCAAATACGAACCTAACGCAACTTGAACGGGTCAAATCGGAGTTAAAACGAAGATTTTATCATCAAAACAAGTTTAGTGGCAACTTCTACCTTGAGCTGGGAGGAGCTCCGGTGAGTCATGGTGGTACCTCGCCGGAGAAAAACAAGATGAGATGGGAACTCGATGAAACAGCGATGGATTCGTGCAAACGGATATACCACGGTGTAGAGAACGACGAGGGCTGCCTCTTGGTGGTGGTGGCTGGCGTCGGAACGCGACGGTTTGGCTGGAAAAGCTCGTCGGAAGTTCGCCAGAACGCAAGCTGTAGATGCAGAACTTCGGCGAGAGGCGGAGGGAGCTACGAGCGGCGGCTCGCGATAAGGGTTGTACTTCTGAAATCAGGGCGTCGAGGGCTACGCCGGCATATATATAGTCGTAGGGTTTGGAAACTTTTCGGATTTTCTTAATTTCGGGATTATTTTAATTCCGTGAATAAAATAATTCTAGAAAATATAAAATTACCTTTTTGGCCGTGAAAAATAGTCCGGAGCTCAGAAAAATCACGGGAAAAATCCTGGAGACTCTTGGAGAGATAAGGAACTCAACTAAATGAGTTTGAGCTCATGAAAAGATTGATGAACAGATCAAGGAAAAAGATTAAGCTCACGAAAATTGAAATTTTAAATCCAGAAAATACCAAAAAGTTTTCCGGTGAGAAGTAAACGTCGTCCTATGGTATTTTGAAAATAATAGCACTCACCAACACCAAAGGCAAGCATCAAACAAACACCACATTATCAAATTAATATGAAAAAGTTTAAAACCACAATTTTCTATATTTAAATTAGCAGCAACTTAACTTATCTAATAAATTTATTCAAATATTGAAATAATTTATTTTACTTAGTATTTTTCATGCACAACCCAAAATAGGAAATTTTGGGTGTGACATAAATTCTAGAAAAATTTCTAGTAAATTCCTAAATAAACTAGAGTAGTTCTATATCATATTTATATAATTTTCACCCAATTAGTAGAACTAAATTGCATGATTTATTTTATTCGCGTTTAATCGGTAGACTTTAGAAATTTATAACATGCATATTTTAATTCTGAATTTCATAATTCTTTCACCATAAATCATCAAATAATGCTGCTCATTTAAATTCTAGATATGATTTCTTTTCTTTTCTTTATTGAAATATTAATCCGTAGTTGCATTAATTAATTAATAACCCGTATTAGTAATTAGTCGCCTTCACCGTAGTAGTAGTTACTCATATATTCACGTATGGGTATGCACCATGACACATACTCGAATATATTCGTACCCAATCACCAACCCATCACCCCGCTAGGACGAACCCGTCTAGGATCAAGTGATTGCCTATGTGTGTCTTACATGCCTTGATTGTTATTTTCCTTGTTTGTGCTTCTTGTTTGTCGATGCAAGACCATATAGGGTAGAAGACATGGAGACGACCCGATAGATCATAGGAGCACGGCTACACCAAGACAAGAGCAAGGAGCACGCATGATCGAAAGCCTTAGATATACTCGTCAGTGAATGGAGGCAAGTCCTAATTTCCACCTATCTCCTACATTTCCATTCCTTGTTTACTCCCCTTCTACCACCTCTGCATTTTGCTAGCCTCCACCATAAACCCACCATACCTAACCCTACCCACCACTAATCTTAATATATACTACTTAAAAACCTCTTTCATATATGATATTGAATCATGATGAATTATGAGAATTGTTTATGATAATGTGATTTATGAACTTGAGGATAATAACTATGAAACTTAAGTTGGTAAAATTGGACTAAACCTCGACGGGGGGCGAGTGGGGGTAATTCATGTGGTATGGGTTACCTTGGCAGGATAGCCTGTGTGGGATCCTGCAGGAGATACTCGTCTCTGTCACATAAGGACTGGTTCATTGTCCATCTCGCCTAGCCAGAATTTCGTACAGCCACATGTCTATATGGGTAGACTTGATCTCACACCTCATTAGATTGAAATATAATTTTCACTAGGCGGCCGGAGTGGCAACGGACTAACAGGAGAGGACACGGCTGCTGTGTGATCTACCATGGTCTGATCGGCATGGTTGCTTTGTGGTGTTCCATGTAAAATTTATTGTTGTGCCGTGTGCGAGCACCCTTTTATTATTTAATCTGGATGCTATGTGATCATCCACCAGATGCTGTGTGATCATCCAACCACTCGATATTCTAGGATGCTGTGTGATCATCCTGATGCTTGTGGGTTCCGATCCCTAAGTAGTCCGTGGTGAAAGTATATGGAAATCTAAGGTAGCACCATCCGGGTATGAGGTCTCGTTAGGCCTGTCCAAGCCAATGACGTCTGGTGTCGGACTGTGTCTATCATGTGGGGAAATTTGTACAACCTTTGCAGAGTTTCCTGAATCTTTTCGAATAGCCACGTCCTTGGAATGGGCAACCGCTGAGATGAGGTCCCAAATGATTAGACTACAACAACTGTGATACTCTGGTAAGATGTATTTATGAATTTGGTAATCTAAACTCAACTCGGGAACCGGTGAGGATGATAATACCCTACCAGGACCCAACCTATATTTATAACTACTTCACTCTACCACCTTTACCACTAACCACCTCTCTCAAGCCCTAACTTTGGGTGGAGAGGTGGAGAAGGCTATATATATATATATATATATATATATATATATATATATATATATATATATATATATATATATATATATATATATATATATATATATATATATATATATATATATATATATATATATATAGCCTTCTCCACCTCTCCACCCAAAGTTAGGGCTTGCTGAGTACGTATGTACTCACCCCTCCTCCACTCTTTGTTTTTAGGAATGAAGCTGTAGGAGTATATCCGAGGATGAAGCTACCTAGGACTACGCAAGGATAGGACGTCTGGAGCACACTCGAAGATGGAGCCGTACGACTACACAAAGGAGTTACACTGGGACTACGACGACCGGGTTATGGGAATACGCTTAAGGAATAAGTCTAGGGTTACGTCCGCACTCCAAGTTGCCCGTAGGAATAGAGCCACGATGTTGTAGGACCGCTGTCTTAGAACTCTAATATACGATGTAAGGCCAGTGGCCCAAGCTATGTAACCCAAACCATGTAACATATTTCTTCTTTAGCAATAAAAGTATGGTTTTTGATATCAATCTTGTTCGAATTGTATGTATCAGCTACTGATCCAGGGACTGATACATGATGCACAGTGGACCCTAAATTAGGGGGCCGACAATAGCGGTCATCCAATTGTTGCGATCAGCATAAGTAATAGCCTCAGAATAATTAGAAGGTTCTGAATTACCTTCCATCTCTTCTGCAACACTCATAGCATAAGCAACATTGCATTCTTCAATATACCTTTTAATAGGCTTTGGCTATCTTCTGGACCTGTCAACAACAATAGAACATTGTGGACACTTCACAACTAGAGAAGAATGCTCAACAATAGAAGAATCATCAACAATTGGAGAAATTTCAGCAATCGGTGCATCTTGGACAATAGCATTATCAACATCTGGTGAATCAATTAAGTCCGCCACCTGCACACTTATTTTCTCTCCCTCAATAGGAGCATCAACAGAAGGATTGTCAACAAACATAACAGTTTCATTAAAGATAACATTCCTGCTAAGCATAACCTTCTAAGTCTGGGGATTCCACAATTTATAACCTTTAACACCATGTTTATAACCAATAAAAATGTATTTAACAGCTCTAGGCTCCAATTTACCATTATCAACGTGTGTATAAGCAGTACAACCAAAAACTCTCAATTGTGAATAATCAACTGGAGAACCATACCATACCTCAATTGGAGTTTTCTTATCAAGAGGAATAGAGGGTGAACGGTTAATAAGATAGCAAGCAGTGGAAGCGGCTTTAGCCCAAAAACGCCTATTGAAGCCAGCATTAGACAACATGCAACGGCCCTGGAGATGATAGTTCTGTTCATACGCTCAGCTACACCATTCTATTGAGACGTATAAGGAATAGTGTAATACCTAACAATGCCTTAAGACTTGCAATATGCATTAAACTCATTAGAACAGAATTCCATCCCATTATCAGTGCGAAGCTTTTTAACCTTCTTTTCAGTTTGATTTTCAATCATAATCTTCCACTCTTTAAATGCTGAAAATGCTTCTGATTTATGCTTCAAGAAATAAGACCATACCTTATGAGAATAATCATCAATGATGGTCAACATATAACGAGAACCACCAAAAGAAGGCTTGCAAGATGATCCCCATAAATCAGAATGCACATAATCAAGAATACCTTTACTTTTATGTGTAGAGATATTAAATGACACCCTCTTGTGTTTGCCAAACACACAATGCTCACAAAACTTCAACTTACTGATGCTATGTTCATCAAGAAGTCCTCTCTTGCACAATTCATGCAAGCCTTGCTCACTCACATGTCCAAGACGCTTATGCCAAAGATCAGTAGCATCAGAATTAGATGATGAATTAGAAATTACAACGACATCACCTGTAATTGTAGTACCACGAAGATGGTATAAATTTGGAGATTTTAATTCACCTTTCATCACAATGAGAGAACCTTTAGACACCTTTAATACTCCATCTCCACCGGAGTACTTATACCCTTTAGCATCAAGAGTACTGAGAGAAATAAGATTCTTGCTCATGCTAGGAATATGCCTCACGTCACCAATGTTCTGACAATGCCATCATCCATCTTAATCTGAATGGAACCAATGCCAACAATATCACATGGATTGTTATCACCCAATCTAACAGAACCTCCACCTTGGAGAGAATCATAGGTGACAAACCAATCTCTATTAGTGCATATATGAAAAGAAGCAACAGAATCAAGAATCCATTCATCATCACTATTAGCACATCCAGCAAAAGCAACAAGCGAATCACCATCGGAATAATCTGCCTTAGAAGCAGCAACAGAAGCATTACCTTCATCATTGGGTTTACCTTTTTCTCTATATGTGCTAGTTCTCTTCTCTTTATTCTTCAATTTCAAACAATCCTCGATAAAGTGATTATCCTTCTTGCAATACTTGTAGAATTTATCACCTCTACCTTGAGATTTTGATAAGCCTTTATAACGATTAGAACTTTTGCCTCTATTGCCATTTTTTGATTTATTTTCTGTCCTCCCACGAACAGACAACGCTTCTCCTTTGGAAGCAGAACCTTCAGAAGACACCATCAATTTCATCTTTTCCTTGGCATGCAACGCCTCATAGACCTCATCAAGAGTTAGTGTATCATGGCTATATAATAAAGTATCTCTGAAGTTTGAAAAACAACTAGGCAAAGGGCACAAAAGAATCAGACCCAAATCCTCATCATCATATTCTACCTCCATAGCCTGTAGATCAGAAACAATCTCCTTAAAGACTATCAGATGGTTGATAACAGAACCACCCTCTTGCAACTTATGCGAATACAACTTCATCTTCATATGCGTCTTGCTTGTCAAATCCTTAGACATGCAAATTGACTCTAACTTGAGCCATAGAGCAGCTGCAGTTTTCTCCTGCAGACAATCTTACAAAATATTATTTGAAAGATAAAGCTGAATTTGAGTCAAGGCCTTATGATCCTTTTTCTTTTCATCATTGGTCCAAAATTTAGAATCCTTGTTACCGAATTTATCAAGAGCATCATCAACATCAGCCTACGTAAGAATAGCTCTCATCTTGACGTGCCATAATGCGAACCTTGTGTCACGATCCAGTGGTGGAAGATCATACTTCATCGACATGGTGAAGAAATAATAGTAATAGCCAGAAGAAAATATAATATGCATGTGCACAAAACAATGGATCCGCAGCCTGGTACACTTGCTGTGTACTATTAGCAAAGAATTGCCAAATAAATCTTCTGGTACAAATCACTGTGTACACTTAGCAAATGATCTTGAAATCTGAAATTGCACACCACGCACAGCAAGCTTTGCAGCCTTGATCGATGATCTCAGCTCCGCCTTGATCCAATGTGCAGCAGCAAGAAGCAAGAAAAAAAATTCACCAACACAGAACGCACGCATCTTTGGAGCCTCGATCTCCGTGTATAGCTTTTGGAGTAGGGCTGTGTTTAGATGGAGGTGTAAAATTTTTGGAAGCATAGTAACTCTTTCGTTTTTATTTGGCAATTAGTGTCCAATCATAGCCTAATTAGGTTCGAAAGATTCGTCTCGTGATTTACAACCAAATTGTGTAATTAGTTATTTTTTTTACCTATATTTAATGCTTCATGCATGCGTCCAAAGATTCGATGTGACGGAGAATCTTGTAAAATTTTTGAAATTTTGAAGCAACTAAACACTGCCTAGATTGAATGACAGGCAACACTGCAGCAGCAGCACAGCGGAAATTTTCCTCCGCCTGGAACAGCCGATCAGTACCTCTTGAAACTCAGCGACACGTCGCGGTCACAACAGCTTTAGTAGATGGAAACAATACCGCCTCCGACCCTCGCCAGGACTCCGCCTTGGACTCGATGCGCGTCGAGTCACCGATTGACGACACGGAGAAAAAATGCCGAGCAGTATACTGGCGGCGGCACACGAACAGGGACTGAAACCCTAATCTTTTTTTTTCAATCTCGTGTCTGGCTCTAGATACCACTTGTTAGGAAATAATGCAAATTAAGATCGAACACGAGACACAGATTTTCATGTGGAAAACCCTTGCGGGAAAAAACCACGAGCGCCAACCGGCAATCTTCACTATATGGAGAGAGTTTATATAACGCAGGGAATACAACGAGTCGTCAGCTCTTCCCATGCGGCTTACAAGATGTATTTATAGGACGGACTGACTGCAGTCAAATATGGAAACAAATCGGCTAATAAACATGACCGAACCATGGGCCCTCTAGGTGTCCCCACAAGACCAACGTTATAATTCGGATCATATTCCAACATGGACGGCCATCACTAGGAAGTTCCTCGACAATAGTCTCCAAGGCGCCATCTACGACCAACAAGAGTTCCACAGCCTGTTCCAAGGTGACATGTCCATTGGGGAGTACTGTGGGTGCCTCAAGCGCCTTGCTGACACGCTCTACGACTGCGGTGTCGCCGTCTCTGACCCGGCGCTCGTCATCAACACGTTGCGTGGTCTGAACAATAAGTTCAGTCAAGCCATCACTGTGCTCTCCACCATGTCTCCACCGCCGACGTTCCTTTACACTAAGTCTTATCTCCTGCAGGAAGAAAATCGCATCAAGCACTCCCTACAAATGGAAGTCCAGATGTCCCTACTGGCGGCGCGCAACACATTCTCTTCCACCAAGTCAGCGCCGGCTCCTTCTCTACCTACGTCTGTTGCTGCACCCTCAAGTTCCACGGGCAAGGGTGACCACCGCAAAGCGCAAGGCGAACAACAACCGGCATTGCCAGTTCGTGCTCGGCACCAACGCCCCAACTTCACCTCACCACCACAGTGGGCATCGGCAGTGGCGGATCTACAGGGGGGCTGGGGGGGCTCCAGCCCTCCCTAATGACTTGATTTACCACTAAATTACTGTAGCAAAAATCTCAAATCACCATTAAATCTTCATACAAATCAACATCTCTATTGTTTTAGCCCCCCTTGATTTCCATCCTGCATCCGCCACTGGGCATCATCCTACAATCCGTGTCAGGGGGTGGTCCCAGTGATATGCTGGGTTGCCTTCGTTCGGCGTGGTGATGCGTCCTGGAGGCATCCTGGCCGAGCCCAACCTGCGAAGATGAGGGCTTGCACGGCTATGAATGACCTCGCTTGCACGCCTAGGCCCAATGGATAGTGCCTCGACAATGGACACTGCAGGGCAGGGAGTGACACTGAGCGGTGACATGGTTGTATGCTAGGCAGTTGAAGCAGAGACCCACTAGCTCTGGTGGGACTAGGTGCTAGCTTTTGGGGGCCATTCTCCCCTGGCGGCGCCAGCGACGACGACTCTTGATGATTTGGAACCCGTCGATGTTGACTTTGGGCCCATAGCGGGGCACATGCGCGACCCGTGTGTGCTGCCAAGACCGTGGGCCGACGCACTAGTGCACAAGGACCCTTGCAGTCGGTTGTAGACCAAGGCGATGCTGCACGGGCACTCGCATGGCTGGTAGCGGTGGTGCCCAGTGGCCACCGGGGGCGCTGGTCCTACGCTGCTGACGTCACTTCCTCTTGGCAGCTGCCATGTGGGTTCCTTCCATGGCAGCAGCATTCGGCGCCGCGTCTAGAGCCCCCTAGGGGCCCTGCGAGCGGCATCCAGGTATGTCGAGCTACTGGCAGATGAAGCGAGTTCTTCATCAGAGTTGCCAACATAGGGGTCTTCCTCCCAACGCCAAAAACTACTCCTACCTGCTGACCGACGAGTGGGGAAGAAGAGGGGGCATATGGGGGAGAGGGAGGATGGTGAGGCCATACATGAGCTTGTAGCCGTCATCGGAGAGGTGGCTATCGCCGCCTAGTTGGTCATTGGCATGCTGGGGCTAGGGCTGGTGGTATGGACAGGCGTGTCGATAGTTGGAGTCATCGGCAGTGGCTTCGTCGGTGAGGGAGACGCCCAGTCCGACCCCATCTGCCCCCTAGGAATTTCAAGCCCTCCGAGCAACAAACAAGCCTCACTCACCCATGAATCTATAGATCCTCACGAGGAGAACCCGGATCTGGATTTGGATGGGTCAATTTGGGAGAAAGGGCTGCGGATTTGGAGGCATTTGGTGCTTGCGGTGGTGTCTAACGAGTCACCATAGGCGTGGCGGAGTTCTCCCTTAACGACCCTCGGTCTTCTAAGGTGCAAGGTTTGATCTGTTGGTCTCAAATGCCAAACTCACTTGCTACTTGGGAAGATTTGATCTCGCTGCAACAAGCTTTTCCTTAGGCTCCTATTTGAGGACAACCAGGCCCTCAAGATGGGGGAATGTTATGAGCAAGGTACCGGAAGATGAAGACGCCAGCGTTCAAGACGTTGGGCCCCTTGCTCCGCACTCGCGCAACGTAAGAAGGCCGAACGTAAAGACATTCAGCCCAACATGGGTTGAAATTGTTAGATATAATATGGGCTTGGCCTATTAAATATTTAATAAATCAAATAAAACTCTATGGTCTGAATAATGCACATTAAATGGTTTAGTCCCATAAGGTATTTTAACTGAAGGTTAACTCAACTTAATTGGTTGGTCTTGGACCGGTTACTTTGAGAGGTTAAGACAAGGATAGCAGATTGCCACATGCGTGCGCACCGCCGCCACTACCGCCCGACGTGGGCGTGGCGGGCGAGGCTTAAATTTTTTCCACTCAGTTCCCATGATGGTTGGAGTTGAAACTCACAAGCAACTAAGTTGGTATTTATTACGGGAGTTTCTCTTGTAAGGCCTCTCTCTCTCAGCCGCTAGCCTCTTCATCTCCTGACGCAAGCTCTTCCCCTCCCTCCTTCTGTTGTCTATAAACAGAGAGCCTTCCCTGCAGTTAGGGACTCTGGGACACACCACATCCAGTAGCACGAGTTCTCCCCGTTCTGTCTCCTACGCGCACACGAGATCCTAACGCAAGCTCTTCCCCTCCCTCCTTCTGTTGTCTATAAATAGAGAGCCTTCCCTACAGTTAGGGACTCTTGGACACACCACAAATCCAGTAGCACGAGTTCTTCCCATTCTGTCTCCTGCGTGCACACGAGATGGAAGAGTATGCCTCCGGAACGTCTCCGTCCAACGAGTTCACCTACTCGGGTGAAGGGCGGCCATCACGTTGTTGGGGAGTGTCCAGCAGAGACAACACGACTACTCGCTTGATCCACTCACTGTTCTCAGAGTTGGTGCAAGTTGTTGATTGTCTTCCTCCTGGCGACACGATCTTCACGGCATTCTCTCTGCACTGCATCGATCGGAACGACTACAACGACAAAGCACCATGTCGCTTTCGGGTGTTTCCGACTCTACCGCAGGGTATAATCTTGTTAACCATCTTGTTCTTTCAATTGTCTCGTTCATGACCTTGTTGGTTATTGTTAATCGGATGATAACCATATTTTGCTTGAATAATATCATGAGGAATACCTTGCTGGTTAACACTATCTTGATATGCATGATGTTTTATCTGAACAAGCACATATATGATATCATGATCATTTTGATTAAATCATTTATATGGATTAAATTAAACATGAATTTGTCTAAATTTCTAACATTCTAAAAACATGAATATAGGCATTTTTCATCTGTTGACTTTGTGGGTTTGCTGAAACCAACGCCGTTTGAGGGCACTCATTACAAGAGATAGCGCCAGAAAACTATTCTGTGGTTGTCCTCTATGCGTTGCTTTTATGTGGTGCTTGAATAGTCTCTTGGTGTGCAAAACGTTGATGAGCAACGTGCATTTGATCATGATGACACCACTTGCAAGGCTGCTTTGTTGAACATTATTGGGGATTCTCTCATTGATGCATATGTGCAGCTTCCGATGGGTAATGCAATGTGGGATGCACTTGGGGCCCGTTATGGCATTTCTAACGTCGGTTCTGAGTTGTACATCATGGAGTAATTCCATGACTATCGGATGGTTGAGGGCCGTCTGGTAGTCGAATAGGCCCATGAAATATAGGCACTGGTGAAGGAACTTGAGCTATTTGAGTGTGCACTTCCTAACAAGTTTGTGGCAGGCTGCATGATTGCAATGCTACCACCTTCTTGGACTGATTTTGCAACTTCTCTGAAACACAAGAGACAAGTGTTTAGCACTGCTGAGCTTGTTGGGACTCTAGATGTTGAGAACAAGGCTAGAGCAAAAGATGTCAAAAGCAATAAAGTCATTGAGGGGAGTTCTAGCACACATGTGGTGCAAAAGAACCATCCCAAACCACAGAAAAAGAAATTTCAGCAAGAGCTTAAGCAGAAGCCCACTACACCCTTCAAGAAGGGCAAGAAGATGAATAAGGAAAAGATGAATTGTTTCACCTATGGCAAGACTGGACACTTTTCTAGGGAGTGCCCTGAGGCTAAGTGGAAGCCTCCTCCACCACAGAAATCAGCCAACATCGTTGATACTGAGGCATCTACATCTGGGTATGGTAAAATTTTGCCTTCTGTATTTTTAGTTTGTCATTCACCTGATTGGTGGGTTGATACCGGTGCAAATATTCATGTGTGTGCTGATATTTTCTTGTTTTCTTTTTATTAGGCCGGGCGGGCTGGCTCCTTGTTGATGGAAAATGGGCGTGTGCGGCTGTTCGTGGTGTTGGTATGGTCGATCTGAAGCTTACTTTGGGAAAGATCGTACAACTCAAGAACCTGCATCATGCCCCCTCTATAAAGAAGAACTTGATTAGTGGCTCCTTATTATGTCATGATGGCTTTAAATTAGTGTTTGAATTGAACAAGTGCATTGTTTCTAAATTTGGAACTTTTAGTGGCAAGGGCTATGAGAGTGGAGGCTTGTTCCGCTTGTCTTTGGTTGACACTTGTTTTAAGTTTGCGAACCTTGTGGTGAATAATATGGAGACTAATATTTGGCATTCGAGATTATGTCATGTTAATATTGGTTGCATGTCCCGCTTAGCTCGTTTAAGTTTAATTCCTAAATTTGATGTGGTCAAAGATTCAAAGTGCCATATGTGTGTTGAAGCGAAGCAACCTCGTAAGCCTCACAAGGTTGTTGTGGCAAGGGAGTTGACACCTCTTGAATTAATTCATTCTAATATCGGTGAGATGAATGAGATTTTGACCAAAGGTGGTAAGAGATATTTTATTAGTTTTATAGATGATTGCACTCGATTTTGCTATGTGTATCTAATGAGAACTAAAGATGAAGCATTGCATTATTTTAAAATCTATAAAGCTGAGGTTGAGAATCAACTTGAGAAGAAAATCAAATGGTTGAGGTCTAATCGTGGGGGAGAGTATTTTTCTAATGAATTTTATGAGTTTTGCATGGTGCACGGGATAATTCATGAGAGGACGCCACCATACTCACCATAGTCCAATGGGATTGCTGAGGGAAAGAACCACACTCTAACTGATTTGGTGAATGCCATGTTGAAGACTACAGGTTTATTTAAGGAATGGTGGGGTGAGGCTATATTGATAGTGAGTCATGTCCTAAATAGAGTCCCACGAAGAACAAAGAAATTACACCATTCGAGGATTGAGAGAAGAAGAGATTAAATCTCTCTTACCTACAAACTTGGGGATGTTTGGCAAAAGTGAATGTGCCAATAAACAAAAAGCGAAAGCTTGGACCAAAAATAGTAGATTGTGTTTTCCTTGGCTATGCCATACACAGTGTGGGCCATATATTTTTAATAATAAATTCTAGTGTTCCTGAGATGGCTGTTGATACAATTATGGAATCTAGAGATGCAACATTTTTTGAAGATGAATTTCCCATGGTAAATAATACACCTAGCATGTCTAGTCATGATTCTATTTCTATCCCTAAATCTCATGAACTGGTTATACACGCTGATGATGAAACTCTTGAAGAAATTCCAGAGGAGGATAATAATATAGTCGATCGAAAGAGTAAGAGACAGAGGGTTGCAAAATCCTTTGGTGAAGACTTTATTATATACCTCATGGAAGACACTCCCACAACTATTGCTGAGGCATATTCCTCTCTTGACGCTGACTTGTGGAAGAAAGCAGTGCAAAGTGAGATGGATTCTATTATGTCAAATAGGACTTGGGAAGTGGTTGATCGTCCTTATGGATGTAAACCTGTGGGGTGCAAATGGGTATTCAAGAAGAAGCTTAGGCCTAATGGTACTATTGAAAAGTACAAGGCAAGGCTAGTGGCTAAAGGCTATAAACAAAAGGAAGGAGAAGATTATTTTGACACTTACTCACCAGTTGCCCGATTGATGACCATTTGCGTGCTATTATCCTTGGCTGCCTCACACGGTCTTCTCATTCATCAGATGGATGTTAAGACGGCTTTTCTAAATGGTGAGTTTGAGAAAGAGATCTATATGGATCAGCCTGATGGATTTGTTGCAAAAGGTCATGAGGATAAGGTTTTTAAGTTGTTAAAATCCTTGTACGGCCTAAAGCAAGCCCCTAAGTAGTGGCATGAGAAGTTTGGTAAGACCTTAACATTAGCCGGCTGTGCAGTGAATGAAACTAATAAATGTGTATATTATCGGTATGGTGGGGAAAATGGTGTCATTTTGTGCTTATATGTGGATGATATTCTAATATTTGAAAATAATATTGAAGTGATTAAAGAAGTGAAATAGTTTCTATCTAATAATTTTAAGATGAAAGACTTGGGTGAGGCTGATGTTATTCTTAACATTAAGCTATTGAAAGAAGAAGGAAATGGTGGGGTTACTCTTGTGCAGTCCCACTATGTAGAAAAGGTGCTAAATCGTTTTGGGTACAATGATTGTGCACCGACTCTAACTCCTTATGATCTGATGAGGACATGGCACCTTCAGATATGAACAATGATTATAAGGTGCACTCATTCCTACATTTGCATAGTGGCTTTGGTTATAATTCACTTGGTTCCACATGTACATGTCACTATTTGATTGTAGGTTCAAATGTGTTTCATAACGGAAGTTCATCAAAGTTGAACTTTTGGTTCGTCGGCAGCCCGACAGCGCCTCATTGGGAAGGCCATAACTCATCCATCCGGAGTGCGATCGAGGTCAATGAGCACTTGATGGAAAGCTTGTTTGATAAGCTTTCAAATAGATCTAGTTCCATCTCAATATCACGTCGGCAAGGCCTCCAAATCACCAATATATTCTATCACTATTTCTAGCGAGAGCTACACTGTCATCATGGGCTTGTTAGACATCCTTGGGATCCAGGCCCAAGTTGGAGCACGCCCCAAGAAGATGGAGAACACCTAAGAGATGGCCTTGGACGTCCACCTCCTTGGCCACCACCTTAGGAGGCCAGCAAGGACGTCCAAGCCAAGCCAGAGGCCCAGTCCAATCCGAGTTCAAGTCTGTCTCGGCCATCAGGATCAGTCTGCAATAAAACGGATGCCCAGGACGCATCCGAACTCTGTTTTTGATGATCCACATATGGATGGAAAGATAATTTGATAAGGAAACCAATCTAAGTGGTTTCACATCAAAAGCTCTTCAGAATCAACAGGTATCGTCGAAACAAGTCAGCGTCCAGAATCTGTCAGGGTGCTACGACACCTTTTGGGCCGTTGGGCCTTGTAACGTGTTGGGACACATTTAGGACGTGAAGAGGGATCCTTGAACGTCCCTTAGGCTATATAATCAGTAGCCACCACCTACTTTAGGGTTTGGGTTTTATTTTAGATCAATCTGTCATTGAACAGTCGCCGTTATCGGTTTGCAAGACCCCAACTTCGAGTGCTTAATCATTCATCTGCAATTGTCACTTCAATTGAGTTGTGTTTTATCTTGTTCTTGCTTGTGTTCTTGGATTCGCAGCAGGGATTAGACTTCTTGGCGAGGTCAACCGGATTGTGACACGGTTGATAACCAGAGGAGACATGGTGCTAAGGTTGCAGGGTTTGGGTCTTTGTGATCTGAAGCCGGATCGGTGTGTCGCTCTCTGAACAAATCGTTGTTTATCTTGAACCTGACGGAAGATCGGGACCTGTCTCCATAAAGAAGCTTTCCATCAAGTGCTCATTGACCTCGATCGCACTCAGGATGGATGAGTTATGTCCTTCCCAATGAGGCACTGTCGGGCTGCCGACGAACCAAAAGTTCAACTTTGATGAACTTCCGTTATGAAACACATTTGAACCTACAATCAAATAGTGACATGTACATGTGGAACCAAGTAAATTGTAACCAAAGCCACTATACAAATGTAGGAACGAGTGCATCTTATAATCATTGTTCATATCCGAAGGTGCCATGTCCTCATCATGATCCAAGTGTGATATTGAGGAAAAATCATAGAATTTCAAGAGACCAATTGAGATATTCACAAATAATTGGCTCTCTCATGTATTTGGCTAGCGCCACTAGGTCTGATATCTCATTTGCTGTGAGCAAGCTAAGCTAGTTTGTGTCAAATCCGAGAGATACTCACTGGAGTGCTCTTAAGAGAGTATTGCGCTATTTGAAAGGTGCAATGAGTTACGGTATTCACTTTACCGAGTATTCAAGGGTACTAGAAGGTTATTGTGATGCTAATTGGATTTCTGATGCTGATGAGCTGTACGCCACAAGCGAATATGCCCTAAGAGATGCCACTAAAATCCTTGTTCTATAAATCTTAGTATTTTCTTCCATACTGTATCATTGCCCTTGATATTATCCCCGCCTTGTTGCTTATTTTAAAAATCTTTGTTCTCATCTTCACTCCTTGATTTGGTATGCTTTTAGAACCTCATCTTACCATCTTCTTGCGACATTGGAAGAGAAGCATTAGGATCTTTTCCCTTTATATGAAGAAAATGATAGCATCGCAAGTTGAGTCAATGTTGAGTTGTGCTCCTATATTGCCTTGTTGGATTGTCTTTATGCCTATGCTTATTTTGGATCTTTGTAATGATTGCAATGAACTTGTTGGGTGTTCCCACAATTTCATTTAGTTTATAGGCCTAAGGTATAAGGATTAGTGAAATAAATAGTTGGGATATGGTTTTCTTCTATTCTCTCTATCCTGTCTTTTTGAAGCAGCTTGCACTCTTCGCTTTATATCTCTGATTTTGGACAATCATAAACCATGAGAAAATTCTGGACAACATTAGACTTCAATATCTTTCACTGAGTGCAAGAATCACCTTGATAACTATTTTGGGTATGGAGATACGAAAATCACAAGGTGATGCATCTGTACTGTTTGGAACCAGGAACAGTTTCTGTTGGACACTATGTTCGACTACCTTAACTACAGAATATGGGAAAGTGTTCTATACAAAAGTTGCTGAGAATTTCATAAGCTTTTCAACCAAGTAAGGTGTGTCATCATATAAGTTTTGGAACTCAATATACAACTGTTGCAAGATGCCGCATCTGCGTTGCCAGACTTTCTGGACAGATTTCATGTCTCACTCTGAAACCATATTTTAAAATCAGAATCTGGGGAGGTGATCAGTATCAAAGTTGTAGAAAATTTGATAAGCTTTCCAACGGTATACGGTTCAACTTAATTGGATTAACGGAACTCGAGTTATGGCTGTTTTTCTGCACTGCTGTTTATCTACCCGCGAGGAATTTCAGATCACTTGTTCCTGCTTATAGACATGAGTATCCTTGGGATATCAGAAGATCTTTATGATGGTTAATTCACTCGAAAGAAGATGCAAGCTATCCTTTGTTATTCCCCTAGTTTATCTTTTCTTAAGGGGGTAGCCAAGTTGAAGAAGATGCAAGATGGAGATTTCATACATTCTAGTTTTTCACTTGGAAGAATGGGTTAACCCCATGGTTGAGAAGTCAACATCAAGCGCATATATCCTCAACTCAAGATTGATAATTGTTGGATTGTCTATAAGGACCTTGAGTAATCATCAGGATTGGTCTTCGCTTTGAGCTATCATCAATTGGGAGTGTAACCTTCAATATACCCAAGACAAGTTGGCCCTGATGGCATAGGAAGGAGATATTAGACAACTGCAGTTGGTTCTATGAAGACTTAGAAGACCTCAATGTTGCACCAAGCATGGTAAGCAAGTTTTGATAGAAGGAATGTCCTCACTTGGATGTGTTGTCGCTCATGGTTGGTGTACGAAGGAGTCAGAAAGTAAATGATGTGTGGAAATGGAACCCAACAAATCAAAGGATGTAAGTGAGACTTAGAGATTCATGGAAATGGTACGATACTATCAGAGGTTCATTAGGGGCATTATAATCTAGACATAAGAGTGACATCAACATGGATTGTAAGAATCTAGTAGACATTATCAATAAGTTGGGGTTGAGCTAGTGATATTATTGTTGGATTGGGATTGATTTTGACTTGGAAGTGTGTTATCACTTGGAGAAGCAAAGTAAGAGTCATTGTCGATGCCCTTAGCAAAGGAGAAGTTTGCTAAGAAGATTCGGACGACACCATGGACTAAGCATTGTTTTTAAGTGTTGAGCAACTTCTGAGCATATATAGTCATTAATGTTTTGAAGTTGGTGATGGAACCTACTTTGGACCAAGAAAGTAAGAAGGCTCCATTGGAAGGTAAACATATGAAGAAAGAGATTTGATAGTATGGACTAAAAAGGAAAGATGACCTAGTGATTGGAGTTACCTAAGAGTTGTTCGGAGTACCCGTAAAGATTTTGAAATTAGTTGAGCAAGTTACTTGTGGTAAGGTTATCCTAAGCAAAGTCAGGTGGAATCTTTACTAAGGAGATGGAACTACTCAAGAAAGTGAGAAGGATTCCAAGATAGAGTATGCCTATCTCTTTGACCACTATCTTCCTAATCTCGGGACGAGATTCATTTTAAGGGGGTAGAATTGTAACACCCTAAAATTTGCTTTTTAGAAAATAGGGCTAAAAAGATTTAATTTTGAATTTTTGTGCTCATGAAAACATAGGAAAATAAAATTTTCATTAAATTAAATTTATCATAGGATTAGCAACATTGTTGGTGCAATCATGCCACTGCATATGATTTATTTGTATTGAGTGGTTTTGACTAAAAATCTGAAATGATTTACAATCTATTTGAAAATAGTTTTGAAAGCTCTAAAAATAAAAATAAAAAAATGGAAAGCTCCTCTCTCCCTCTCTCTTGTCGGTTGGCCCGAGCAGCCTAGTTCCCTCTCTCTTTTTAGCATGGCCGAAGTGGCCCAGACTGGCCCATTCTCTCCCGTGTCCTGGAGCCAGCAGCAAGAGGAGCCCGACCCGCGCAACGCTCGCCATCCCTTGCTCTCTATCTGACCGAGCGGTCCCACCTCCACTATATCTGACCGATGGAGCCCACATGCCAGCGTCGTCTTCCATCTCCGTCGTGGCCAAGCCGGACTTCCTCCCACCTGGGATGGAAATCGCCGTTGCCTCCAAATCTCTGGGATTTGGCGTGGCCTCCACGTCTTGCGCCCCTATAAAACAACACCCCAAGGTGCCGTCGCTCCCCTATCGAGCCCTAGCACAAGTTGTCGTCTCCACCTGAGATCGCAGCACCGCTCCAAGCCCTAGGCCCTAGCCTGCTCAGCGCCGCCCCTTTGGATCTCACAGAGGAAAATCGGATCCGCCGCACCTATAGATGCCGTCTGGAGCTTCGTCGCCGTTTCTAATCCTCTGCTTGTCGTCGCATGAAGGAACCTGCTGTCCGCCGCCCCGTTGAGCCTCAAGCTGCCTCCGTCTGCTCCCCGTCGTCGAGATCGTCCTTGGTAAGTTCGTTGAGTCTGAGCCGCGCTAGTCAGCCCCGTGACGTCTCTGCTTGAGCGGCGCCGTGCCCAACCTACAGTCTGAGCTCCCTCCGCACCGCATGCATGTGCATGAAGGCACCGGCCGAGAGCCGTGCGTGCTCTTCCTGCCTTGCTAGCTTGTTGACATCATAATGATGTCAAGACGATGTCACACGTCCATTATTGTCGTTTTCTTTTAGAAAAACAAATCCCGAACTACAATAGAAATACATATACACATACAATCTTGTTTAGGCCATATCTTCTACGTTTTAACTCCGATTTGATCCGTTCAAGTTGCGTTAGGTTCGTATTTGCGAACTCTACATGTTAGTGTAGCTGTACAGTGGGTTTGAAAGATTTAATTTTTGAGTTTATATTAAAGTAATTATTTATCTAAAGGAAATCTTAGAAAATTCATTACTTTTACGTTTTAAATCCGAATTTCGTGATCTTTACGTCTGTGTGATCGTAGTAACGTGTAGAATAATTTTATAAGCTTTTTAAACTGTTTATCTACTGTTGATTAGGTTTTCTACCTTTAAGATTCGATGTTAGGTTTAATCTATTGTTTTACTGAAGAAAATCTCGTTTAATTCATAATTTATTTGTTTTAATTCCGAATTAGTCCATTGAAATTGCAATGAATTTATAACAACATAAACTACATATTAGTATTCATGATTTCCTTATCAAAATATTTAGAACTTCATGGTTTGAATCATATCTTAAATAACAATTATGTAACCGAGTTTTGTAAATAAAATATGATTTGTTTTACTTTAGTTTTATAATTCAAATCTAAATTTGACTTGAATTATAATCTCTATAAAATATCTTATATATGTTTTTATACCATTAAGATACATGAAGCTAATAGTTTTATGGGTAAATCTATCGGTAGTTGTATCTTTTCAACCATAGCTCCGATTAGCATGCTTTTCGTGACTTTGTGTTTGTAGCGATGCGTAGAATCGTGTTTCAAACTCTTTTACTTATTTTTGTATGATTGGTGTACTGTTCTAATATAGATGGTCACGAGCGGCCTTGAACCCTTACGGAATAGATGATCACTATTGAACTGTAATATGCTTATGTTTTTGCTATTCATTCTTCACATTACCTGATCATATGTTTATTCTGGGATTAAAGACATCTTGATGCTACTCATATGCTAAAATTTTGCCAACTAAAAGCTACATGCGGTTAAACCCGTGTCATGCCTTTTGAGCCTCATGAACCCCGTGTTATGCTTGTTGAGTTCGACATGGACTCACTCTTGCTATTTCCCACTTCTCAGGAAGGGTACCAGATTGCTAGATACTGGAATTGTTAGGCTTGTGATCAACTAGTCAGTTTGATCCTGGAGTGAAGGTTACACCCGGTGTTCAGAGTTGTCTTGCCGCTGTGTTGCTCTCTAATATTATATCTTATACTATTGCGTTATGTTTAATAAGCATTTGTCTTTTGATATTACACTTATCTCCAACTATATGTGAGATTTGATCTCTTTATTTCACATATAGTGTATATCTGGTTTTGTCCTTAAAACCGGGTGTGACATCCATGGCCACGACCACGACCACGGGTCATAGGCGCGGGGGAAAGCGAGCGGTTGTTCAGACGAGCAGAGCGGCGGTAAGACATCTCACTGCAGGGTTAGATCATTATTTAACATTCTCATTAGATGCATTGTTAAGTGGTTTATCAATCTAAAAGAGATCTCTATCCAACACTCATACAAAGATGCAAATAAGAACCATAAGATGCAATAAGATCCAAAACATCCATTACATTAATTTATTACATAGCGATATCTCTAGTAGCTACGCTGACAGATTCACGGGAATCGTGCTACTGCAGGTAGCTCCAAAAGTGGGACATCCTACATTACTCCATAAGTGCATCATATCTCTAGCCACACAGGGCTCAACATGTCTACTACTACTACCTTATTACATGCTTATGTGAAAAAGGTAACTACTCCTGTCCGGGACTGGCGGGTGGTGTAGAAGGACCAGAAGTGGAAGCCGCGGGAGTGCCCTCCATGACAAGGAGCTTATCGTCGGAGTGGTGGATCCTCGCGACAAAGGTGAGAGCATAGTCCAGCATCTCAGTCCTCGGGACCTCTGAGTAACCCTCAGTCTGGCAAGCCTTGAAGTTGAGCTTGGTGGCCTCAACATGGAAAGGCTGTCTGCGCAGTTTCTTGCGCATCCCAGGTAAGAGGACGTCCTTAACCTTCCCAATCTCCTGAACGCGCTTGCGATTAGCATCGATCCAAGCCTAACTAATGCGGTTCACCTTGTCCTAAAGGTACTCGGTGCTCTTGATGTAGTGAACCAGGTGGTCCATGTTGTAGGTGGTGGTGACGGCAGCCTCCACAGCTAGCTTCTCCATTGTGCTGAACGGGCCTCTAGGGCAAGCTTTCTGATGCCACACTGCTTCTCCTTCTCGTGGAACTCCCTCAGGGTAAGCCTTTGACGCTCAATACGATCCTCGCACTCAAGCACCTTGGACTCAAGATAGTCATGGCGAAGCTCAGCCTCCCCAACCTTGTCCTTGAGATTGGCGATCTCCTTCCGAAGTGACTGCTCATGGTTCTCATAGAAGGTCTTCATCCTCTCATAGCCCATGCGCTCCTCCTCGAGCTTGCCGACCATCTCCCCCTCCTTGCGCTCCACCTTGAGGAACTCCTCGTCGCAACGGAATAGGAGGTCTCGGTAGCGGCGGTTCTGCATCTCTACATCCATGATGTAGCGATCCTAGGCGATGATGTACTGCGTGGAGGCGCTCAGATAGGGGTTGACCTCGTCACGCGTAGCACGATTTGCAGCAGTGATCTGCAGCTCCGAGAACCTATTGAAATCCAAAGCGGCAGGCAGCAGGCGGTACAGTCCCGTCTTGAGGTAGTCGTGTGCGTCACACATCACACTGCGAAGAGTTGTGCGTGAGACGGACTGTACGCATGAAGCAATAGAATTCTCCACCTCTAGTGTCTCGAAGGCATGCAGCATGGATACGAACTCACTGGTGGGGACCTTGAGGTGGACCACGATGTGGCCCTTGAACCCGTCGGGTCTAGGCTCACCCCGGCACATGTACTCGATTTGCTCTGTGGGAACGCCTAGTGAGTCCAGCATGTCATACAGGATCATGGCGAACCCACGGTAGGCCAGTCCGTCTATAGGGAGCTCGACAACAGGGGCTATCTGCAAATTAACCGTAAGATGGAGTCAGTACCTGGTTGTATATGTAGTAACTTGAGTATTATAGAGTGAAACTTGGTAAGACAAGGCGAATCAATGTAACTCAAAGTGATACTTGGTGAATTCTTAAGTGAAACAGGGTGATTCAAGGTGGAACGGAGTGATGTGATAGGTAAGGTAGAACGAAATGTAGGTAAGAGAGTGTGAAATTGAGATAAGCCATGCACGAAAACGCAGCACGGTCGGTAATATAACCGAAAGTGTTAAGACCTTTCCTAATTCTATTATCCAATCCTACAGGTCCGTCCTAGGGTTAGCATGACTCTGGTACCAACTGAAACGTCCTTGATTTCTATGAAGGGAAATCCATAGAAACGAAGTGTAAAATGACAAAACATTCCGTCAATTTACCCAAATCTCAGTGATACATAAAGTAATGCATGAATATCAAAGTACAATAGAGAGTTTTATATAAATTATTCTCTTCGCCTCGCAGGGCGGAACACACTCACACAAGCATCCAGAACAGCATCCGATGTAGATAGCAGCGAAAAACGATCTCCTAGAACCAGCTCGAGCGTAGAACAGACCCTTTAGTCCTTCCAATCATCGCCCTTGTAGTCGTACTTGAGCTCAGAACTTATCAAAAATCTATCAGTACACTTGGTACTGGCCACGCATCGCCCACCCTATGCTTGCAATACTTTGTGGAAAGTGGAATGCATTGAGGGAAGTAGAAAGAGACCTATTTAGGCTGTGGGTTTTCTATGCAAGTAGTTAATATTTTAATAATAAGACATTCATCAGTTTTTAACCCATCTTATTCACACCTTTTACCTGAATCCCATCACACACCACACCTCTCATCTTACTCTCTCTCTCTAGGTGATGAGATTGACTCCCGCTCAGATCTCGTCTCAACAGCCAAAGCCGAAATCCAACACAAAACCCGGTGGAAAGGTAGAAAGGACTGCTCTCTCTAATCAAGTGAAGCGTAGGTCATGGGAATGTCCATATTCACGGACGTGGATATACGTATAGATCGATCAACTCTGCAGACTGTGTACACCTGGTAATCCACAAGATCGCCATCCTCGACGATCTGGCTCATCTAGGCTGATTCCGACTATCTCCCAACTGGTATAGTACCATCCTACCACTTAGCCCTGGGCCACCCTGGTGTCCACCGAAACGCTAAGACTGTGAGACGTAGTACCGGGCCCCAAGGTCACTACGCTATCTTAGGAGGGTGTGGGTCCCCATGCCCGTACCTCCCTACACTATCACCTTCCAACCTAGTAGTAGTGGTACCGTCCTAGTCAGTCGGGTAATCGTCTCCCGCCCATCGGGAGCGAGTGGTGTGCACAAAGGTCCCATGGTTCCGGTTCTCAAGACATACTAGTCCTTAGGGGGACCAGACAAGATATCTTCTCGAAGGGGAAACATCGTCTTCCCTGTGCCACGACAACACCTCCACTAGGGATAACCAACACCCCAGTTCACCTCACAATATACCCACCACAGGTAACTCTCGTGAGGGATGCCCAGGTCGCACCCCTCCAGCAAGACTTGCCCCAAAGACTCGTCGTAGGATCCTGTCCGGTCGACTCAACCCTCACCACTCACCCAAGACGCACGCCAAGATCTCCCCAGTTCTTTTATCAGGTTTGCCAAGTTCTCAGCACTACGTGCCTTATACATATACGCCTCTCACTTATCGGCATCACGTCACAGATATAATGCGAGTAAGAGTAAAAGCAGTAATATGTAACATGCGAGCATCTTGCCTAACAGTAGGGTGAGCAGGAGTAAGGTTGCAACAAGGTAAAGGGCTCAAAGTAAAGCATCTACCATGCAGCCTATCATCATATTATTGCACAAAAAGTAAAGCGCTAGCAATTCTATATTTGCATGCATAATAGGTTCTACGGAAGTGGGTGGGGCATGGCACCTAGCAGGTCGTCACCCAAGTCCTTGTTGTAGTCGGGGTCGTACTCCTTAGTCGGCAGGTCCTCCGGCTCTGTTAAACGTAACGTAGAGTCACATTAACGACTCCTATAGAGGTGCACAAGGAAGCAATAGAAATTCAAAAGATCCAAATGCACTCAAACACATGCCTAAGATGTAGAGCTCATTTTTAGAAAAATTTAGAAACTAGTTTGGTATTTTTCAGAGTTAAAATGAATTAGTTATGAATTTCTAAAGATTAAATGATTTTCTGAAAAAGAAAAAGAACTGAAAAATCCAGGCGGTGACACGTGTCATGCTCTGATTGACTGGAATAGAGTGAGTTGCTGACATGTGGGTCCAGGTCAACGGTCAGCGTTGATGTTCAACGGTCAACATTGACCGGGCCGCGACACCTATATGGATTTCAAATAGGTTTCGGGCTCGTGCACTTGGCTCATGGTAAACCTGTAGGCTTGGTCCATGGGTTTCAAATGCGATCCATGGTGGACCACGTCCGTTCTTCCTTCTCCCCTCTCTGTCCATGGTGCACCGGGTGCATGGACCAGTGTGGCCGCAACACCTCTTCCTCCCCTGCTTCTCAACCGCGCTCCCGAGCACGCCGTCGACGGCATGGTGGTCACGAGCGGCTCCCTCGGTGGCTCTCTTCCTCCTCCTTACCGCGCACAGCGCGTCCCTTCCCAGGGCAAATCGATCTAGCTCCTCCCCTTCTTCTCTACTGGCTTGATTCGGAAGGAACGACCTCTCCATGGCCACGTGCTGGCCATGGCGAGCGCGCTCTAGACGTGCTCGCGGTGGCGCGTTCCTACGCTCCTAGCGCTTGGTACCATGGTGCTTGGTTCTGGTACATGAGTGTGAGCGTGTACATGACCTTGTACGCTTCTTCTTCCTTCCTCTATTGCCTAGCATATTAAGAGCGAGACTTCACCATGACTTGATCCGACCAGGGCGACTACGTGCTGTGCATCGGCATGCCGCGGCCAATTCCTAGCCTCTGTGGCTCAGCCAGGCCAACGAGTGTGCGCACCATGTGTGCGTAAGCGTGCGATCAAAGCGTGAGGGTCGTGGATTTTGCCTAGATGATCCACGGTGCTTACCGGCGAGGCGGTTCCATGTCAAGCTCAACTGGCGGCGAGCGAGGTGAGATGGTCAGCTCACCGTAGGTGGTGATGGCGAAAGGATATTAGTGCAGGGCGAGTTGATGTCGTGTAGCCATGAAGCCGTTGAAAGTCCTATGTTTGGTGTTGGTAATTAGTGACAATGCCTAAGTACTAATCCTATGTCTAAGTTGTATGTAGCATATGAGGATTAGTACATTTCAAGGTTGGTGGCAAGATGGACATGGTGATCATGATGGCCACACTTGGATTTGGACGCAACCCTATGTGATCAAGGCAAAGGTATATGCTTAAGGGTTGTGTTTTAGTAACCAAGACACCTAGTGGGTGTGGTTACATTATAGGATAGATAGCCGTATTATAAAGAGGGGAATGACATGGCTATTGAACTCCTAAGTTCCTCTAGGTGTGCATTTCATGATCATATGCATTTGGATAGAACTAATATCGCCTCGAAAAATGATTGTGAAAATGCTAACACACTCACTCTTGACGAGATCACTTGGTGGTGTTAGCACGTTTGCGAAGGCGGTGGAGTTTGAGCGGTAGAGAGGGTTTGAGATCCTCTCTCCCTCCCGCCGAGCTTGCGAGGCCGGATTCAGGCGTTTTCGAGAAGTTGAAACGACTATTTTTCCACTACGCCGGAAGTCCAAAAAAGAAACGGAGGCGAACGGAGGTCACAGAGGTGACCGGACGCTGAACCAGATGCGGTCCTTGCATGATCGGACGCGTCCGGTCAGTGTTCAGTGTCTGCGTGTTTTTCAGTTCGATGATCGGACGCGAGGCGCGTCCGGTCACTGATGATCGGACGAGTCCGGTCGTTCAGGGAGCTTACTAGACTGTTACCGGACGCTAGCACTGTCGTGTCCGGTCATGTTTCTTCAGCGTGTCCGGTCGTTGTTTCATTGAGCGCTGCTCAGGCGACCAGCGCGTTCGGTCATTCTCGGGACCAGCGCGTCCGGTCGTTTCCAGCACGTCCGGTCTGCACGATGAGCGCGTTCGGTCGTTGCTTTTCAGTTAGCCGTTGTGCGACCGGCGCGTCCGGTCGTTTGGACCAGCGCGTCCGGTCAGTGTTTCACGTGTTAGCCGCTGGGCGACCGGCGCGTCCGGTCAGTTGGACCAACGCGTCCGGTCAGCATGACTTCGGCTGTTTAAGTTTCTAACGGCTCTATTCGAAGGGGTACGTCTATAAATACTCGTTGGCCGGCTCAAGGCTCTCTCTCTCGATCATTTGACATACTTGTGAGCACTTTGAGCTAA
The DNA here is from genome assembly GCA_038087645.1 of Saccharum hybrid cultivar R570. Lineage (NCBI taxonomy): Eukaryota > Viridiplantae > Streptophyta > Magnoliopsida > Poales > Poaceae > Saccharum > Saccharum hybrid cultivar. The sequence goes on along the minus strand of JAQSUU010000762.1, from coordinate 153,680 downwards.
GCAACTCCCCTCCCACTCATCTCTCTTGCTTCCTTGCATATTCGAAGTGAGATTGAGTGATCCAAGTGCATTTGTATTGTGAGATTGCATCTAGTTGGCACTTGGTGGTTGATTTGCTGCGGGATTCTTGTTTCTCTTGGTGGTTTCTGCCACCTAGACGGCTTGGAGCAGCTTGGAGGCGTTGGCAAGAGTTGGTGATTGTTCTTGGCCACCTCCGGTGATTGTGAGGGGTTTATGCCTACCTCGGCGATGCGCCAAAGGCAACGTTAGTGAATTGCTCGTGTCATTGCAACCTTTTGCCATTTGGTAGGTTCTTGTGGTGCCTTTTGAGAGGCTCGGTGTGTGACCGATTAGCCACCGAACCACGTGGTGAAGAGGGACATAACGGGGACTAGCGTGCCGGTTAGCACGTGAACCTCGGGATAAATCTTTGTGTCATCACTTTCATATTGTGATTGATTGATCCCGGTGTTCGGTTATCTTGGTATTCATTGTTGATCATATTGGTTGGCTCAATTCTTCGCCCCTCGGTGAAACTCTCCCAACTTAACTCCGCATTACTTTCTTAGTTATCTTTGCTAGCTAGCTAGCTTTGCTAGAGTAGCTTCTTTGTGTAGCTTGCTAGTTGTAGTATCCTTCTCGGTTTGACTTATGCGGTTGAGTGCAAATATACTAGAATTGTAAATTGGTTAGGTGGCTTGCAAACACCCCGTAGGCTAAGCAAAACTCGCATCTCGCTATTTGTTTTATTGATAAACTTGTTTAGCTTGTCTTTGTAGAAAATTTTAATAGGCTATTCACCCTCCTCTAGCCATCAAGACCTTTCAGCCGTGTAGTGCAGTCCCATGGCGAAGAAGACAAATTTCAGCGTCGCCTTCGTCTCCGACGTCCCGAACGGCAGTGGCGGCTCGCGTTCCTGGCTCCTCCCCTCTTCTCCTCCTCTTCTTCCCCCTTTTCTTTTCCTCTAGTGGTGAGGTGTGGGCTATGTGCCACCAATGCGGTAGCGAGCATAGTGGGAGGGGCTAGGACACCGGATGTCACCATTTTATAGAGGAGGAGCGTCCATGGCGCTCGGTGGACGGTGATGGAAGGGGTCGAGCCACGTGGCGGCAATCCAGGGGCCTTGGCTAGGGTTTTGAGGTAGCCAGAGAGTGGCGAGCAAATTTGGCTTTGCCAATTTGATTCCTAGGCAGTTACGCTGGACAGCGGTGGCAGGGCGCTCGGCGGGCCATGGCGACCTCGCACGCGGTGCGTGTGGAGAAGAGTGGGGCACGCGTGAGCCTGGCGTGTAGGATCAGGGTTACGGCTTGGCGCGCACGGCTGGCAGAGGGGACAAAGGGAATCTCCCCTCGCACGTTGCGTGTCCCTGCTCCCCCCTCCGATTTCTGTTTGGGTGAAGCTGAGGAACCGGATGAGCGGGAGGAAGGGGATGACCCGCGGGACCCGTCGGTCAGCGTCGCAAGGGATATGAAGGCATGTTGCTCTTTGGCGTCTGACGCGGGCTGAGGCATTTGTGGCTGGCTGGGCCGGCCCATCGCGCGGTGAGCGCGCGTGCGCGCGAGGCCATGGCGTGAAGCAGGCCGGGCCAGGCCGATTCAAGTAGCTGGGCTTGAAAGAAGTTTTTCCCTTTTCTGATTTATTTAAAAAGCTTTTCTATTTTGTTTCCTATCCTTTACAAATTCATTTGATAAATTAATTATCTCTTGATTCTATTTGTTTAGTCATGTGTTGTCGACATGAGTAAGCCCTAGTGGGGTACTCTAGAGGTCGTTTAGGGCTTTAACTATTTGCCAAGGTTATAATTACATATTTATTTAATTTAAGCAACTCATTAAATAAATATGGCTATTTTTAATTAACAAAACAATGAACATAAGAAGCAACTCATGAATATATAATTAAATGCAAAATGTAATTAACTAGACTAGGTGCTACTTGTGCAACTAGGGTAGGTTTCCTACATGACACCTCACCAAACATAGGTTATTTTAGAAAAAAAAAATTGTAGTTATGATTTTTATTTCCTGTAAAATTCTGGGTTGTTATACCTGTCCTATGTGATTAGAGATCCCATGAATTAGGATGGTGAAACAAGCTAGTGGATGACTGAGGGAGATATTCCTTAGAATTAAGTCTATCTCATTTGAGATGCACCATCTCTCCCATACTGTAAGGCAGGTTGATAAAGTTCTTAATGTGATCCGAGTGGCTTGGTTAAGTAGGGATGTTGTCCTATAGAACATTCTATAAGGAACACACCTATATGAGTCCGATTGCTAGTCACAATCTATGAGATGCGGATAATCTCTAGATACTCATGAAAAGGCTAAGAAGTACGACTTATATGGTTCAAAATAGAGAGGATGATCTTTGCAGCCTAGTATCAGTTAAGAGTTCTAGTGAAACTCATCTCACACAAAACTGTCAATTCAAGGCTTTGTCCATTGATCAGTTGTGGCTGAGTGTAGCTATTATTCTAGATGGATGTTCAACTTAACAATCTTCATCGAAACACTGGTATATAAAAGGACTCGAAACACTGGTATATAAAAGGACTGTGGTTCTGAGACCTATCTGCATAGAACCCTAGAGTTTGGTGGGGATTGTTAGATATAATATGGGCTTGGCCCATTAAATATTTAATAAATCAAATAAAACTCTATGGTCCAAATAATGCACATTAAATGGTTTAGTCCCATACGGTATTTTAACTGAAGGTTAACTCAACTTAATTGGTTGGTCTTTGACCGGTTACTTTGAGAGGTTGAGACAAGGATAACAGATTGCCACACGCGCGCGTGCCACCGCTGCCGCCACCTGGTCCGGGCCAAGGGCATGGGCGTGGGCGTGGGCATGGGTGAGGCGAGGCGAGGCAGGCAGGCAGTGAGCGTGTGGACGGGCGGGCAAGGCTTAAATTTTTACCACTCAGTTCCCATGATGGCTAGAGTTGAAACTCACAAGCAACTAAGTTGGTATTTATTACGGGAGTTTCTCGTGGAAGGACTCTCTCTGTCAGCCGCTAGCCTCTTCATCTCCTGACGCAAGTTCTTCCCCTCCCTTCTTTTGTTGTCTATAAACAGAGAGCCTTCCCTACAGTTAGGGACTCTTGGACACACCACAAATCTAGTAGCACGAGTTCTCTCCATTCCGTCTCCTGTGCGCACACGAGATGGAAGAGCAGGCCTCCGGAACATCTTCGTCCAGCGAGTTCACCAGCTCGGGTGAAGGGCAGCCATCACGTTTTTGGGGAGTGTCCAGCAGAGACAGCACAACTACTCGCTTGATCCACTCCCTGTTCCCATAGTTGGTGCAAGGTGTTGATCGTCTTCCTCTCGGCGATGCAGTCTTCATGGCATTCTCTCTGCACTGCACCGATCGGGATGGCTACAACGACAAAGCACCATGTCGGTGTTTCCGGCTCTGCCGCAGGGTATAATCTTGTTAACCATCTTGTTCTTTCAATTGTCTCGTTCATGACCTTGTTGGTTAGTGTTAATCGGATGATAACCATATTTTGCTTGAACAATATCATGAGGAATACCTTGCTGGTTAACACTGTCTTGATATGGATGATGTTTTATCTGAATAAGCACATATATGATATCATGATCATTTTGATTAAATCATTTTTATGGATTAAATTAAACATGAATTTGCCTAAATTTCTAACAGAAACCGTCCGAGGCATAAGTGAACTAGCTGTCTACTACCACCGTCTGCACACGGTTAAAAGCCGCCGTGTAATAGGAAGGAATATTTTTTTTGCGACTTAGGAAGGAATGATTTAAATCAACAATACTCTGAACTAAGCTGTAATCGTCTATCTTGTTCTTCCTCTTCTGCTCTTCGCTGTCTTCTTCTATTCTTCCCCTTGTTCTCGATCCCGAGCGGCTGCGGGACCTAGGCACCCTCTGTCACCACTGCTCCCGCCTCTCTATGCCTTTCCGCGCTCGACCGCTGGCACCACCACCTCTACCTCGCTCCACGCTGTGGCCCATGTGCGCTCACTGTAGCCTGGGTCACCGGGAGCCACCGCGGCCCCTGCTCGGGCCACTGCCACGCTACACGCACGCGGCCAAGCCCCTGGACCCAGCACTGGCACGAGCGGAGCCCAGCCACAGTTGCGCCGTCATCGCCCTGTGTCGCGAAACCCACCCTTGTCGGCCGCCATGCCCTACAGTGCCGCCACTACAGTTGCTGCCGCTGCGAGCCGACGGCATAGGTGGCTGAGGCCACCACCTTTTGTGCTCGGGATGTTTTAAGTGTTTCAGATGTTTCAGAGGTATGTTGCAAGTGTTTCATATGGACGTTGCAAAAGTAGATCGGGATGTTTGCATATGTTGCAATGGCTAGACACGTATGTTGCAAACGTCTATTCCAAATGTTTCATCTATTTTTCAGACGTATGTTGCAATTGTGTTTATTTTGATATTGCATATGTTTCACACATATGTTGCAAGTGTTTTATTTGGATGTTGCATATATTTTGCAATGGCTTTTCAAGTGTTTTCAAGGGTTTTTGCAAGTGTTTCATATGCATGTTTGAAGTGTTTCACCTATCTTTAGAAGCATGTTACAAATGTTTCATCTGTATGTTTCAAAAATAGATTAGGTGTTGTACATGTTGCATGTTACAACTGATGATAATACCTCAATCCCTCTCCTCATTTCCTTCTCCTTCTCCCTCAGCCGCACGCACGTCTCTCTCGATCGATATCGATCAAGCGGATCGAGCGTAGGGCCCCGCACTGCATTTGCCCGCCCTCACTCACGCACGCGGTTGCTCCTCACTCCTTCCCCCCGTCCGTGCCTGGCACACACGGCCCCCGTGCCGCCGCCCATCGCGCGACCCTGCGCCGTCGTGGCCCCTGAGCTGCCGCCCATCGCCCGGCCCTGCGCTGCCGTAGCCCCTCGCCGCCCGCCCACCCAGTGCCACGTCCCCGCCCCACCATCGCTTGGATAGTAGGATCTAAGGCTGGTGCTGCTAGAGGTGGTGGTGGGAGGACGGAGGAGGAGCCCTAGTCGCCCCTGCGAGCGGCAGAGATCTGTCAAAGGCAGTGACGCCAGATCCGGAGGTGCCTGTGACTAAGGAGCCCTTATGACGTGGTGTCCGGTTCCTCGTCAGGTTCTTCGCCGTTGACGAGCACCCACCAGGTATGCCCGCCCCTTCCCATCCCTTGCTGTGCAAAAGCCAGCACCCAAACCCTAACTTAAGCTATTTGGCTATTTGCATCCTGATCTGATCTAATTACAAGTGTATACATGCCTACTAACTTCAATTTGAGACTTTGATGTGGGCTTCATAGCAGATTACAAGTCAACCTAGTTAAATATCAATAATGGCATTATAATTGGTAGAGTATCAAGCACATTATCTTTATAGTTACGATTAAAACATGTCACTTTCTGCTTGATTTGTTATAAATTGAGAGGGAGAAGATGCTTGTTTTGACATCCTTTGCACACTCATGAAATACATTTATCACAGTATGCCAGATAATGTAATTTTTGTTCCTTAACCTATGTGAGTGATCAAACTATGAATTGATTGATATGCCATCCATTTCACTCAGGTTGGAGCATGCTAGGTTAGCCAAGAGGGAATAATCCTAGGTGAGGATGAAGCTGTACTGCTGCAGAATGCTCTGTATACACTGCTATGCATTTGTTTATGTATTAATTTGATCATGAGAGTGCCTGGTGTATGTGTCTATGATCTGTGCTGATAAATGCAGTCGTGTTATGTTATTTTCCTGCAAGCCTTTTCAGTAATGTTGGTCATTCACTTGCTACTGTTCTTTGAGAGAATAAATACTTCACATATTAATCCGAGCCTATCCTTGCCATGGTCTGTTAATGGTACAGGCATGTTGGAATAAACCACGCCATGTTCGGTCGTGGTGTGTGCGGCTGCATGCAAGTGTGCATGCGCGGGTGTGCATCGAGTCGGTGTTGGCCAGGTCTTTGACGTTCGGCGACGAAGGATGGAATATGCATGCGTGCCAAGTCTACGATCAGACTGGAGATTAATTCCTGTGGAGAGCAATGGCTCATGGCCCAAGTCTATGGTTAAGATGGAGATCTATTCTTGTGGAGAGAGCAGTGGCTCGTGACCAGGAGTTCGCGGTCACCGGCACGAAGCGTTCGTGCACGTATTGATGGCCAAGGCTGCATGGGTGTTGTGTTGGTGTGGGCTATAAAGCCGCCTTGTAAGCATTGTGTGAGTTGAGCCGAGAGAAACAGAGAGAGTGTCGCTGTGTTGTGTCGCCGCTGCGGCGTTCGTCGCCCTGGCAGGCGTGGGTCGTCCGGCGAGTCTCCTCTCGTGTTCCAAGTGTGTTCCGAGTTGTATTATCATTAATAATAGCCAAGATACAGGCGTTCATTGCCGCGGCGTTCGTCGCTGGAATTTTCTTGTCTATTGTTTATGTTACTATGATCGTTTGTTGATCCTCGGTTCCAACAAGGCATGCTTCTAAAAACTGGTAATCCTTTGCTCAGGAATTGTGAATTGAATATTCAATATTCATGATAATCAAGTTATCCTTCACTGTATCATGCACTTAGAAAAGCTGCGGCTCCTCAACAATTCTGATCCATTAATTAATAATTAATTGAAGTTCCAACTTTCTATGCTATGTGCAGATCCACAATTTGCAGATTTAGTAGGTTTATGCCTAATATTTTCTCTACTTGTTAGTATAATTAGCTGATTGTTCTAAATTCCTTGCTCTTAGGGCCAAAGTTTTCTCTCTGTTACTATAGTTTGTATGTTGACTCCTTTATCTGTAAACAATGTTTTGTAGCAGTCGTCTTGAGAATAAAAGAACCCAAAACCACGACACTGATACTTGCAACGGGTAAAATGGTATGCCATCTACATCTTATACTGTCAATTTTCAAGGATTTTGAACTGCGACAGTTTACCAATTTAGAGTCTGTAATGTAATGCAAACATGTTAAGATGCTTCCTCCTTGTTTACATTTTGTGACATTGCAGTACGGATGCTTGCTGTTGCCAGTTATTAATTTTGTTCACTAGAGTAATGTATGACCAGTAGCTAATACATGTATGACCATGCTAAGGTTCCCCATGGCATTACGATTTAGAAGTTATATGTTTTTGGGCTGTAACTTTTTTCATGGACTCCACGCAATTTTTTTCTTCATAGGGTAATTGTTGCTCCTGCCATTTCTGATCTCCCTCAAGAATTCTTTACTTGCAGCGGGTTGCAAACTATGCTTAGACAAGGTCCTATGAAATCTTGGAATATATTGCCTCATAGTCACAGACTCAAAGACCTCACCCTTAGGTATCGCTTCCTTGCCTACCATTTCTCTCTTCTGTTACAACTATTTTAGCAAGTGGAGTTGTAATGTCTGTGCCTAAGTTTTTGCACAGATGCAGTAGTGTTAGTAGGTTCCCTTGACCTTGTGCTTAGTTTGTTTCATTATGTCACCTGTATTTCTATAATCATTCTCATATTGAATTTGTAAAAGCCACCTGTATCTTAATTTCATCATTGGCTAAGCTAGCTAAATTGGCCACCTTACTGTCTTGGCAGATTTCCAACATTGGCTGGAATGACCAAATGAAATCAGAAAGTTGTTTGCATTGTCAATCTGCCACTTGAGCCACGGGAGATGTGGGGGCTGCAGCAACAAAGGCAAGGCTGTCATGGCTGTCACGGGTGTTTTGTCCAGTATTGTTTAAGAGTTTGTTATGTTGATGCCAAATATTTGGGTAGATGGGTGCCAAATGTTTGGTTGTTTTGTGTAATTCCGATATGTTGATGCAAACAGTAGGACATCTTTGTATGTATTGGATTCATGTTAGACTAATATATATTTATATAATTGGTCTTTTGGATTCACGTTGGTCTGCAGATATTTATGATTCTAATAAATATAATTTGAATTGTATAGAAAATTTTATTCTATTATTTACGTTGTGGGTTGTAATTTCCTTGGCGGTTTAACACCGACAGGGGAATTTTTTTACCGCAAAAAATCGAAAGGGAAAATAGAACACCGACAGTGAAAATATAATTCTTTGACGGTAACCAAACCGATAGGAAATTTACACTTTTATCCTGTTAGGATATCACCGTCAGGGCAATCAATTTTCCTAACGGTGATATATGATTTTTTTTGTCGATTTCCGCTGTCAGAAGAAAAATACTTAACCCTGATGGTTCCCAATTTGCCTAATAGTTCAGTACCGACAGGAAAATAAAAATAAAATTTCCTGACGGTTCACCGTCAGACATTTGTTTATTTCCCTATCGAGTTGGCTCTGACAATTATTCCCTGACGGTTCACCATCAGGGAAAAGTGTTTCGAATTTCCTTGACGGTATTTTTATTTTCCTTGACGGTAATTGCACCGTCAGGGAATTTCACTTTTCTAGTAGAAATTATTACTATGGTTGACTGTAGATTGTAACTCAAAGTTCCATTGTTAACATACTTGCATGCAAACTAGTGCGATGAATTCAATTATTTTTTGGAAACCAAAAAAACCAGGGAAGATTTCTTCGGTTTGTCTTCTCGATAAGCATGAGCATATTTAGTTTAGGAGTTCCTTTCACCATCAAAAATTAAACATATGTTTCTATTAAGAAAAGAGTTTTCTTGGCTTTTAAGAAAGCAACACGAGTATCATTCATGCTGGGGTTACTAGCTTAGAAGTAAAGAGACCATATTATTATCCTATTACAATTATATTTCCCCAATATCAATGTTCATGCTGGGGTTACTAGCTCAAAAGCACTAACAGTAACTCAAAACTAGCCTATTACAATTATATTTCCCCAATATCAGCGAAGGCTGGATTCATAGCTTCATCCAGTTGTAGATGATTTTAATGATCTTGTCAATTCCTTTCTTGTCCTTTGGATTGAGCAGTATGGACCACTTCTGCAAGAATGATAAAGTTGATAATATCACATTAGCTGGATTGTTTGGAAAATTTTTCTTGATCCCCATTTTGTTACACCTGTTCCAAACGTCCAGGCGAAATCTGAACATGAACATTGATGTGGGTTGAGAGATATGAAGTATAATTTTATATTTCACCAATATTCCATAAAAATCTAATTCAGATATTGGGTGGGCCATCTAGTTGAAGTTCTCCCTCATAATGCTCCATGCAAAGCTAGCTACAGGACAAGTTAAGAAAATGTGATCTATACTCTCCAAGTTTTCACATAATTAAACAACACCTTTCACTCCACTCCCAGCCTCTCTTTTTCAGTACAGCTCCTACTTGTAGCATGTTGTCGAAGCATCAAACATATGTGAATAGAAAATACAATGCAAGTGGGAGAAAGGTTGGTGACTTACAGCGAAAGTTTGTAACCTAAATATTCTGGAAGTTAAGCTTCTCCAGGTTTGGACATTCAAGGGTAATAAAGATTGTCTCCAAAGCTCTCTGAACTCTTTCATCCATGCTGCTAACATATATGACTTTAACTGTATTAAGTTGCCTCAACAAAATTCGTGGTTCGATTGGATTGCAGTCTTCGATTTCCATCTGTGAGCACATTTCTTTCTGCAGCATAAGAATCAATGAAAACAAGTCAACCATGGTCTCATGCATTACATATTGAAGAACCTAATAATTGACTAAATTATATAAATGGAAGACATATACCTCACAGAGCTCAAGAGTGAGCTTCTCTAAATTTGGCGTGTGGTGGAGAAAGCGAAGTAATGCAGAGATGTCACTAGTCAAACACCAATCGACGAGATAAAAGGTTCTTAACTTGTTAAATGTAGGGCAGAACGGCAAATCCTTTCTGAAAGTATACTGAAATTGAAAAGGAGTGCATAATATGGTCAAGGCTAAACTCAAGATGAAATCACATTCGTCCAGCCTAATCTTGTGTCCGTGTCCGATCTGTTCTCCGCCGGCACGTATCTACCTGAGATCGGGCGCTGGTTTGGGAAAGAGGATGAGAAAAAGAGATAGAAGAGAAGGAAGGGCTCCAGGTGAAAAAGTGCAGTAGAGGAAGAAAAGATGAAAGGATCTAAATTGAAATGTAGAAACCCGAGGATTTCTCATGTAAAAGTTCAGCCGATGTTGGGCCTCCTCCTGCGGGCTGAAATCTGCCACGTGGGCCTTTTGTGCCAGTAGACTGGACTGAGCCATGGCCTGTCCCATTTTTTTTGTTTTTTCTAGCAAAGCAGCTAACTTGTAAATGATGTAGCAAATTATAGAAATAGAAAAATAAAAAATAGCAAAACTATTTTTTAACTCCTTTTGACTAGGTCTACATTTTAGAAATAAAATACTTGGTGTAGTTATAGATCTACGTTTTCTTTCATAAACTAATAGAGGATGTTTCTTTAGTCCTTTTGCAGTGAAGTTTTTATGCTAATCTTGTATTGATGTGTAGAATCTATGGTAAAAACTTCATATATAATGGACACATATTGACCGAGTTAAAGTTTAAAAGAAAAAACGGTCCAAATAACATACAATGTAGGAGCACAAAGCACTCGAGGCCACACCACCATAGGTGACAAGTTTATCTCCCTACAAATAGTGATGCAAGTGGGCTTAATACTCCTACCACTACCGGAATCCACTTCTTTGTCGAGTGCCGGAGGCTTTGCCGAGCGTTTTTTTTTCTGGCGCTCGGCAAAGAAGGCTTTGCCGAGAGCCAAATAAAAAACACTCGGCAAAGCCTCTGCACTTGGCAAAGAAGGCTTTGCCGAGCGTCCGATAAACGGCTCTCGGCAAAGAAGTTTCTTTGCCGAGTGCAAAAAAAACACCCGGCAAAGGCTTCTTTACCGAGTGCCAAAATAAAACACTCGGCAAAGCAAATTTTCAAACCATGTTTTGGTGCCCTAAATAAATTCAAATAAAAAAATTTCAACTACAAAGTTTCATAACTTCTCATGATCTACAAACTTTATATTGGTCATTTCTTCATTCGACAAAGTAATAATTACGTTGTTCACAAAATCTACATGTCTCTCATATAGTTTCATGAAACTACAAGAGAGATATATAAGATTTGTGAACAATGTTAGCACCACAATTTCGGATGGAAAAACTTCCTAAATGAAGTTTGTAGATCTCGAAAGGTTATGAAACATTGTAGTTAACCATTTTTTAATTCGAATTCATCTTGTCATGCAAATCTACGTTTGAAATTCAAAATTTTAAAATTCGATTTTTTCAAAAGACCTCGGATGGAAAACTTTCTAAATGAAGTTTGTAGATCTCAAAAAGTTATGAAACATTGTAGTTGACCACTTTTTCATTTGAATTTATCTTTTCATGCAAAACTACGTTTGAAATTTAAAATTTTAAAATTCAAATTTTTCAAAAGACCTCAGATGGAAAAACTTCCTAAATGAAGTTTGTAGATCTCGAAAAGTTATGAAACATTGTAGTTGACCACTTTTTCATTTGAATTAATCTTGTCATGCAAAACTACTTTTAAAATTCAAAATTTAAAATTTGAATTTTTCAAAAGACCTCGGATGGAAAAACTTTCTATATGAAAAATGTAGTGCCCAAAAAGTTATGAAACTTTGTAGTTGACAACTTTTTGATTTAAATTCGTTTAGGGACTTAAACAATTAATTTTTTACTTGGTTTAGTATAATATTTGAGTAACCGAAACAACATATAGATGTATGTGAGTGTGTAGTGTAGGTGGCGGAAGAGGTATCGCGTGAGAGAGAGGTCACGAGTTCGAATCCCGCCGACCGCGAAAAATGCTGCGACTTTTTCACATTTTTTCAGGTTTTTTTCACATTTTTTTTATTTCGAGCTTTGCCGAGCGTCGGGCTCTCGGCAAAGCCCGGCAAAGGCTTTGCCGAGTGCCCGATAAACTGCTCTCGGCAAAGAAACCTTTGTCGATCGGATTTTTGCCGAGGGCGCTTTACCGAGAGTTGCGTTCGGCAAAGGCTTTGCCGAGGGCCTTAGAGGCTTTGCTGAGAGCTTGGGGCCCTCGGCAAAGCAGTCGGCTCCGGTAGTGTACAGGCGGCCCGCACGCTGCTGCATCAGCCGCTTACAAAAATTGTGTGTCTACATGGTTCGGCCATATGCTTGGTCTTGCCGCCAACACGCTTCCTCCATACCTTCTAAAGTGTGCACTCCCACCACGCCAGTACGTCGTTGCTTTCAACGTAATGCGTGATGCAGGATAGGGTGCAGCGTGGTCGGAACGCTAGCACCGCACCTAATCCACCGCTGATGAGCAGTGTCCCTAATAGAGCCTCATCGTGGGCGCTGGCCCCAACGGGATGCTTCACATATAGCATGACCGTTGAGCTTGTAGAGATTGGAGCCACAGTTGTCGAGCTTGGTTCCACACCACCGCTCCATGGCATCGCACTCCGTGAACAACATGAGGTCGCCTCACCACCGTGGCCTTTGAGCCATGGAATCCTGATCTTCTTATCAATGCGTGTTTCTGACGCATATGCAATGAGGCACCTCTGTGCAGGATGCTGTGCTCTACATGGCGAGCTAGAGGAGATAGTAGCGGTGTTTGAGGAGGTCGATTGACGAGGTGAAGGAGATGAACCACAACTGCCATGGGTATTTACACACTAAATAAAATTCGATCTTTTGATATAAACAATTATTTCTTTTACACCTAAATCTTGAGTCGAATAAAAATTAGTATATGTTTTTTATTAATTTGTTGCAACGCATGGGTAATTTTGGTAGCAATAACAAAGAGGTAAAATTTGAGTCCATTTTTTTGTCTGTCCATTTTTTTTGTTCCGTCTTCCCTTAACTAACTCTATAAATGTGAAAATTGTCCCTCTTCACGTTTGTCTATAGCTCTCACGTTATATATATGACATATGTATGGCATCTTCAAAAATCTTGAATATAACTGGGAATCCCGATCAAATACAAGATGTTCCAATCGAATTCATTTTGTGTTTATTTTGGAAACTTAGGCACCGCGCATGGTATACGAACCCAACTCGCTCACATTGCGTCAAAATCTTTGTCTTGTGTTTCTCCTTGCCAATACAAACTATATATATAAGCTCATAAAAGATATCGGCCTCTATTGGATGCCCGTGCATACTTGTTAGGGACGCGTTGGGCGACAAGGCCGGACATGATCTGCGCGTGATCGAGGTGGCCCCGCCCACAGTGTCTAAGAAGCCGAAGCCGTAGATGCTGACGCGTGGTGACGGGTAGCTCAGCCGTACGAGGTGACGCTGCACGCGGTGGCGAATTCTGGGGAAGGGGAGCGGTTTCTGCAGCGAGCCATCACGAAGCAGGGCCAGCGGCACGGGGAGGTGCTGACTGCTGAGCATGGTGGCGAAGATCCAGGAGTGGCACGGCGCCGTGGTAGAGCTGGAGCACAGTCTCCTAGAGCTGCAGTAGGTACGTGTTCGGTATCCCTAGGTGGTCAACGACATGGCCGTGCTGGTGGCCGCGCAGGGGAGCAGCTGGACAACATCGAGGTAAACATTGGCCACGCCAGGCAGGTGCAGATCTACCAATATGGCGGTATCTGGCGACCGCCAGACCTCAGCGACGGTGAGATCCGCCAGCCCTCCTGTCATGGCCGGCCTTTTTTTTTTCTTCGACTGCTGTTTCCGCGAGGAAGACGACATTATTGCGTGTGCGAGCACCAGATACCGATTGGAGTTGTTGGACACACATGGCTCGACGTAATGGGCCGCTTGACCACTAACAAGTAATGCAATCTAAAGCCCAGGCCCAGTAGAGAAGGCGAACAAGCAAGCTCCAAGCAAACCGATTCTCAGTTTCCCATCTTGGCCGCACTCACCAAGGTCCAAGGTCCAAGGCCGCACTCACCAAGGCCTGTCCAGTGGGATTTTTCCCTGGTGATCGCACCTTTTTCTAGAATTTTTCTAGAAATTTTAGGCACACGCACACGTGTCCGTTCGGTGGTACTGCACGTTTCTCATGCACCAGAGACAAGGCCTCCTAATGTCTTTTTTACGTATGTACGACGTGCACACGTGCTTATAGTATGAGTGTGGAGTGTGTGGGTTCTGTGCGTCCAAATTGTACCCGCTAAAAAAAAGGGTCCAAGGGTGAGGTGACGAGACCGAGGATCCATGGCTGCACCTGCACCAATCATGATTGGAGCTTTGGGCTTGAATATAAAGAATTGATGTTACGTCAACTGCTGCACCCGCACAAGAGGAAGATGATTGCAACTTCAAATGCAAAACAGAAGCACAGGCTGCTGCTTCTAAAGGACAATCACAAATTCACGAGACCAATGATGAGTGAGAAGTCGATCTTTTTGTCCATTTGAAACATCATTTATGAGTTAATGATATCTTTTATATACCACTACTATAGATTCAGTCATCAGTGCCGGCCACATCACTGCCGAAATTAGGACAACCGGCAGTGATGACCCTTCACTGCCGGTTGTAGCCTCTGACAACCAGAAAATAATTAGGGGGTGCGAGAACCGGCAGTGATGACAACTATCACTGCCGGTTTGTGCCTCCCGCCGGCAGTGATGACAACTCCACTTATCACTGCCGGTTCAAGCCAAGAACCGACAGCGATTTGATTCTATCACTGTCGGTTCTAGGATAGAACCGACAGTGATGAGCCTGACAGCACAAAAAGGTTGTAGCCGTCATCTTCTTCCTCCACTCTTTTATCCCGAGAACAGAGGCGCGCGTTTGGGCCACTCCCTCCAATGTTGCGGTCGCCCAAATCCGTGAAGCTACCACTTGGATTTGGAAGAATGGCTTAATCTTTTTGCTTTAAGGTTAGTAACCAGCCTCCATTCCTTCGATTTTATTGCTTAATTAGCTTTGTTTTGATGGCTATAATGCTTGATTCTCATTCTTATTTCTTCATTCTTCTACAGAGCACTTTTCTAATTCATGGCTATAATGCATTGTTAGTATGTGATGTTATAATTGGTTCTTAGGAGTAGAGTAGATTCTTTTACAATGTTGATGAGCAAATTAACCCATGTGTCACCAAACAATGCATTGTTTGGAGCAGTAGTGGCGGATCTACAGGGGGCTGGGTGGGCTCCAGCCCCCCTAATGACTTGATTTACTACTATAAACACTGTAGCAAAAATCTCAAATCACCATTAAATCTTCATGCAAATCAACATCTCCATTGTTTTTAGCCCCCCCTTGATTATCATCCTGCATCCGCCACATGTTTGGAGCTACATTGTTGTTCATGATCATGTCTCCAATTTTAGTATTTTTTTTAAATTAATGTCTCTATTTTTATGTGGCATGGAGTAGAATAATTGTTCTACAATATTGTGCAATAATTATTTTTTATGGAGCTGCGATTTTTAATTTATATGGGCATTGTTTGGAGCTACATTGTTATTCATGATCATGTCTCCAAATTTAGTCTTTTTTAAATTAGTGTCTCCATTTTTATGTTGCATGGAGTAGAATAATTGTTCTTCAATATTGTGCAATAATGGTTTCTTATTAAAACTTTCCTATGTTTCCTCTGCCCGGCCCATTTTACCTATGCAGACATGGATCGAGGGTGGATGTACGATCTGTCATGTACAGACCAACGATACTTGATGGGCATCGACGATTTCAGCAAGCTCGCTAGAGCCAATGCTGGGGACTCACAGCCTGTATTCTGTCCATGCAAAGATTGCAAGAATACGAGAAAATGGGCGACGTGGAGCATATACGATTGCACTTGATTACCAGGGGGTTCATGAGAGACTACACAATTTGGACTTTGCATGGGGAGGTTGGTCAAAATGTTGCACAAGAAAACAATGATGATGTGCCCATGCCTAGCGTATCCCTAAACGCATTTCTGCCTATTGATGATTACCAATGCTACACAATACCTGTGCCTACCAACGATAATGTGTTTAGGAATACATTAGTTGACGACACAGAGGAAAATGATGGCATTTCTCAGTTTCTACATGATGTGCATGGCGGATTCCTTAGTGCTACACAGTTGAAAAAACTGGAGATCATGAGAAAGGATGCAAAAACACCATTGTATCCGACCTGCCCAATAAGCAAACTGGAAGCCAACATCATGCTATTAGAGTTCAAATCAACGAATGGATTGAGTGATAAAGGCTTCGATAGCTTGTTAGGTATACTACATAAACTGCTCCCGAAGGGTAGCGAGTTACCAGAAAAGACTTACCTGGCCAAGCAAATGATTTGCCCAATCGTCCTCGAGGTTGAGAAAATACATGCGTGTTCCAACGATTGCATATTGTACCGTGGAGAAAAATACAAAGACTTGAATGCGTGTCCCAAGTGTAAAGCTCCCCGATACAAGCAAGGGTCGTCAAATCAGGGAAGCAAGACCAGAGGAGGGCCCATAAAGATCGTATGGTATTTTCCTATAGCTCCACGAGTGCATAGGTTGTTTGCAAATGCAAAGTCAGCCAAACTGTTACGTTGGCACGACGAAGAGCGTAAGAAAGATACAATGTTGAGGCACCCCGCCGACGGGTCAGACTGGAGGACTATCAACACTATGTTCTATAAGAACATCGGTGGAGAGGTAAGGCATCTTTGGATAGGTTTGAGCACAGATGGGATGAATCCGTTTGACCAGGTTAGAAGCAATCATAGCACTTGGCCAGTGACGCTATGTATATACAACCTTCCACCTTGGCTTTGTATGAAATGGTCATACATCCAGATGCCACTACTAATCCAAGGGCCAAAACAACCTGGTAATGATATCGATATGCTTCTACAACCAGTGATCGATGAACTACTACATATGTGGGAGACGGGTGTGAAGGATGTTTGGGATGAGTACAAAAAAGAACAAGTCACGATAAAGGCTATACTTATCGCTATAATCACTTACCTTGTTGCTACTCAATTGCTAAAAGGAAACTTACTAAAAGCTAATCGTAGTAAACCTGTGTCAACCTTTTGAGCCTCATGAACCCCATGTTATATTGTTGAGTACAATATGTACTTACGTTTGCTTTACTCTTCAATTCTTTGAAAAAATACCGGATGGGTACCAAATTGCTAGAGTTTGGAGGAGTTAGGCTTGTGATCAAACCAGTCAATTGTCCCTGTGAATTTGGAGCCTTCGCCTGAAGATCGGAGTTGACATTCCGCTGTTTACTATCTAAGGTTGTATACTTTGTAATAAATATGCTATGTAATTATGTGTTGTCTTTTGATATTATCCTTATTTGTAGTCATATACGTGATTTGACTTCCTGGGCTCACATATGGTGTGTATCTGGTTTTGTTCAGAAAATCGAGTGCTAGATCAGCCTCCCACCCAGGCCGCAGCCAGACCATGCAAAGGGTGGGGAGTTGAGGTGCGGTGGAGCATAGGGCTTCAGGCTAGGCGATGTCGCCTTGAGGGTCTGCTGCGCAGCCACTGTTACCACTACGGATGTGGCAAGCGGTGGTAGTGGAGGAGACCCTTACTAGGACCGCCGCGAAGGGGAACCAGCCTCCATGCCTCGACCAGCACTGAAGTGTGGTGGTTGTGTTTTCATGGGGAGAAGGGAGAACATGTGGAGGAAGAGGAGGGAGGGGGGACGCAGAATCGTGGCCAGGGGCCGCCGGTTCCGGAGGAGTGGGTGCCGGGACCGGGTGGTCACTGGCGAGGACACCTCCTGCACGGAGCTCCTACCTCAGCCTCTGTCAATTGGATGGAAGGGAAAGGAACATCTGGGTATGCATATTGTAGGCTGCAAATCAACCACTGGCTGCCATCATATGTGATCTGAGAATATTGTAAAACTTATTCACATGAAAGATAGCACATGGCAGATACCATTTATCAAAACATTTGTACCAGCACAATACTATGAAATTGAGATTTATGTCCACATATAGGCCAAATAGCTGATAAGATAATTAAGCATAACTTGGAAAATAAATTGCATGGCTTGATAAAATAGGTACAAGTAAAACCAGACGGTTTGAACTAGAAACAATGCCAATTCTAAATGCTTCTTGAATTAGCCCGTCATAAAATCTCATAGGAAAAAGTCATACTCATTGCAGCGCTGAGAGAACAGGAATCCATGAACAGCCCAAGTGACCAACATATCTTACAGTCCATGACCTATAAAAGAAATATGATTGCACATGATAGGTTAGAGCAGCATCGGATGGCGAAACACAAAGCTTGAGGTACCCTACATAGAAACTTGAAATATCATATAATAGGTTTCCCAGCCAGGTTAATAATATTGTGAATATTACGATCAGTTACGATCGATTACTGTTTGCATTGGCAGCTTGCGTTCTTGCCACATCAGTTGACATTTTCTAAATGCATGTTCAGAAAACTATCTACACATATACATTCAAAATCACGACACATTAACGACGCAAGGTAGTCAAAAGTAACATCTTATGAAGAAAAGAAACCATCCCCTGGTGAAACTTCCTACATCTAATGCATACTATTTAGGTAAGTCGATGAGTTTCGGTAGCGTGTAGTAAAAACATGCACTAGTGATATGTTGCCCGGTAAACAGTGTCTCAAAATTCCATTAGTGAACACCCTTGCATGGCAGGCAGTGTGATGTATGCATTTCAAGTTTTATGGCTATGCAAGGCATGCCGTGCTAGTCTTCAAAAAAACATGAACATCTTTATCCTTATTTAATCTAGGAGTTCACTGCATCAAACACATGTGAAATATAGAAATAAAAGGTTGAGAAAAGTTGGTAACTTACATGGGAACTGCATTTTCTAAATGGTCTGGATGTTAAATTGCTTTAGATTGCTAGTTCCAAGGGCACTAAAGATTATCTTGGAAGTTCTTCGAACCCTTTCATCAATCTTAACACATTTGATTTCAAAAAATTTTAGTTGTCTCAATTCAATCGGCTGTTCAGTTGGACCACAGTCTTCTGTTTCCAATGCACATTTCTCTTTCTGTAGCATATGAAGAAGTTAAAATAAAAATCACCCATGCTGTTAGGGATGATATATATCTTGATCAAGGGAATAATTAACTCCTAGGTTTGGAAGATATATACCTGACAGAGTTGTAGAGTGATCTTCTGAAGATTTGGTGTGTGCTGGAGAATGCTAAGTAATGCATGGAGATCTCCAGACAGACACCAATCAACAAGATAAAATGTTCTTAACTTGTGAAACATAGGGCACCATTCCAAGTCCTTTTTGAAATTAAACTGAATGCAAATGGATAAATCCAAGTCATGACTTAAACTTAAGATCTGATCATGCGATGATATATCTGAGGTGGACATATATGAACATTGAATATATAAGCATTTAAATATTATAAGCTCACCTACAACATTTACGCTGAAAGGGAAATCATCAATATCTCTAGTTTAGTTATTCATCAACTGAGAAATTTAAAGAACTGAAGCGTATGCAGAACAAGTTATGGATACATATCATAAAAAATTCTTACATGTATTCACCACAACCTGGTCTTTCAAAGCACATGGATGCATAGCAATTGACTTGGACTTTATTATTTTTCATGTTAATAGATGTAGAATATAGTTGGCTAAATAGATCGTGAACTAAAAAAATAAAAGAACTAAAGTTCATGACAAAATAAGGACAGGGTAACTTCTTACATATATCATTGTACCTCCACAACCTGATCTGTAAAAGAACATTCATGGATAATTATATCATGAACTAAATTTAATTTAGTAGATGGATAATTATATCATGAACTACCAAATTAAAAGAACTAAAGTTCATAACAAAATAAGGACACAGAATCTGTAAAACAATCTTGCATATCTCATCGTATCACCACAACCTGATCTGTAAAAGCACATTATATTGATGGATAACAATTCATTTTGACTTAATTTTCATGTTACAAAATTCTGTAGATGGAAAAAAGAATGCCACAAAACGTACCATTCCAAAAGATGCCCTGAACCTTAGATTAGTAGCATTTGACAATCCCCTAAGAAGGACACATCCATCCATGAGCTTAATTAGCAATATCTTCGTCACAACTCAGGCAACCACCGCAAGAACCCGCAGAACATTGTTTCTCACAATGATCCTCAAAGCAGCAGCCAAAGCAAATAGACGCGGTTTGCAAAGATGGCATGCTTCCAAGAACAGGAGCTAAACCATCACATTCCTGTATTTTTAGCCACACGACACTCGGGGCAGAAATACGAGAGCGGTCATCATTTTCCCCTGGGCTAACACCAAATCTGCACTTGACAAAGCTCATGCGCTTCGCAGATGGGGATATGAACTCGCAGGCTTCGAATACGCACGAGGTGATCTCAAGATCCTCGAGCGCTGGACATCTCGAAAAATCCATGACATATTCTTCGGTGTACACACGCTCAATATGCAGCACCTTCAAGCACGTTGAGACCAGAGGCCGGTTCCACTGCTCAACAGTCTCCCTGAGATTGAAGCACATACGCATCTCTCTGGCTCGCAGCAGCATAGTGTGCCGGACCCAGAGATCCACGTACATGGCGTGGGGATGTTCCAATTCCAATCCAGATAGGTCGATCTCGCACTCATCCAGAGGCGATCCCGGGTCGCGGCGCAGAAGCAGCTGGTTGGCAAACATGTGCAGCTTGTCGGTGCTGCCCAGCGGTGATGCGCAGGCGAGGCATGGACCGCCAGAGGTGGAGCCAGCAGGAAGCTCAACATATATTCTGGAAGTTAAGCTTCTCCAGGTTTTGACATTCAAGGGTAATAAAGATTGTCTCCAAAGCTCTCTGAACTCTTTCATCCATGCTGCTAACATATATGACTTTAACTGTATTAAGTTGCCTCAACAAAATTCGTGGTTCGATTGGATTGCAGTCTTCGATTTCCATCTGTGAGCACATTTCATTCTGCAGCATAAGAATCAGTGAAAACAAGTCAACCATGGTCTCATGCATTACAGATTGAAGAACCTAATAATTGAATAAATTATATAAATGGAAGACATATACCTCACACAGCTCAAGAGTGAGCTTCTCTAAATTTGGTGTGTGGTGGAGAAAGCGAAGTAATGCAGAGATGTCACTAGTCAAACACCAATCGACGAGATAAAAGGTTCTTAACTTGTTAAATGTAGGGCAGAGCGGCAAATCCTTTCTGAAAGTATACTGAAATTGAAAAGGAGTGCATTAAATAAAACACCATACCACATGTACTAAGTTCATCTACATCGACAATAAGATGTTTTTTGTATATATTTTTGTCATATGTGTAGCATATTTAATAAGTTCATCATGCACAATGAAATGGTGAACCAACAATTATTCCAATTTAGCTATACACATTAACTGAGAAATTCAATAAAGTACGGTGCACATGTACTAGAGACATATATGTAAAAACTTGCTATATATACATATTCACCAGAACATGAACAAAAAAAAACCCTTGTATAAGCATGGCAATTCATATGGACTACTTGGCTAATAATGCCAGCTTACCAAACTCAATAGATGGATAAATATATAAGTGCAACATAACTAGTTTCGCCAAATAAATGGTATGGAAATGCGTGCAACGGTTTCAAATGAAATGTAAACATACCAATCCAAAGGACCCTCTGAGCTTCAAAGCTGTAACATTTGATAAACCGCCAAGAAGTACACACCCATCATTATTGTCGTGCTTACGGATCTTTTCATCACAAGCCAAGCATAGCCCCCATTTTTGACCGCAAGAACCAGCAGAGCAACTTTTGCCACGTTCATCAGAGCAGCCAAACCAAACAGATGCATCTTGCAACAGTGGCATACTCTCAAGCACGGGATTTATACCATCACAGCCCTGTATTTCAAGAGAGATCAGACTCGGAGCACAAATATGTGCGCGGTCCATATCTAACCAAGCAATGGTACCAAAAGTGCACTTCACCGAGCTCAAGCGTTTTGCGGATGGGGATCTTATCTCAAAGACGTCTAAGTAGCACGAGGTGATCTGGAGATCCTCCAGCACTTGGCAACTGGAAAAATCAACAGCGATGAGGATCGCGACATGCTCAACACGCAAGACCTTCAAGCACATGGAAACGAGAGGCCCAGGCGGTTCGTTCCACAGCGGGGCGCAGCGCCTGAGGTGCATCACACGAGCTCGCAGCAACAGAGCGTGCCGGATCCAGAGGTCGATGTACCTATGGTTGGAGCCTTCGCAATCACGGAGATCGATCTCGCAGTGATCCAGAGTGGATCCCGGCTCGCGGAGCAGCAGCAGCTGGTTCACGAACATCTCGTTGTCGTTGGTGATGCGCAGGCGACGAAGGGACCGCCAGAGGTGGCGCCAGCGTTGGGCCAGCACGCACGTCCGCACGGCGTCCTGCGCCGGCAGGAAATCCAGCACGTGCTGGAGGACGGCGTCCGGGAGAGCGCTGATCCGGTCCTCGCTGGGGATCGGCTCCTCCGTCGGCGACGCTACCTTGGTGGCCTTGCCTCCGCGCGGTGCCATGATCGATCGGTGCAGCAGGTAGAGTCTGGGCTGGTTTGGATTGGAGAGGAAGAACTGTGGAGAAGTGGCGACCGAACCGGCAAGCAAGAACTGGAGGCCGGCGGCGCGGAATTGGGGGTGGAGTGTGGTGCTGAGCGGAGCGGAGGGGGCCAGACACTGCTGCTGGCAATGTAGGGCACGCTATCAGTAGAGCACACTGGAGAAGCCCTCAACCGTACGATCAAAGATTGGATGGACGGGATTGGACTGCAACATCAGCCTACCGCCCTACCTACCCTCGCTACCCTAGACCCAGTATGTGTAGTATTCTTTCCAGCTAGAAAATAATTAAATAAACCAAAACCAACCATATACGGTGCTATGAAAAATGCAGACTCCAGCCTAGACACATGGGCCAAATTTGTATGGAAAAACAAGGCACCACCACGGGTGAAGTTCTTTACATGGCTACTCTCTCAAGAACGCATCCAATGCAAAATAAACTTGGAGAATAAAGGAATCGTGGATGATGCAATATGTGAAACTTATCATGGTTCAGATGAGTCCCCAGCACATATCATTTTCGGCTGCACCACAGCTTGCAGTTTCTGGAATGCGATCGGTGTCACAACATCACCAGACTGGCAGATTCAGATGCTCATGGACATTCAGCACCCAAGCCACATCCCTGCTCGCCACTTTGAGACCTTCATACTGTTGTGCTGCTGGCACATCTGGAAATGGCGCAACAACAGAATCTTCAGAACAGATCACATGACTTTGGCCGGAACACTGGCCGCTTGCAAAGCAGAAGCGTTCCTGTGGGGGGCAAGACTGCCCAAAGCAGACAAAGAGATTGTGTCCTCTTGGTGCCAAGTTCTAGCTAACGCAATGTAGACTTTATGTGCATCTATTCAAGTTGTAAGCGCCCTGCGTAAAACTAAATGTACCTTGATTTATCAGGCCTTAGGAGGTCAATGAATAAATGAAAATGGCCAAGTGGGGGATTCTCTCCCCTTCCGTCGACTTATAAAAAAAACCAACAGCCTCCGACGTCCCCCTGCTGTATCTAGCTCCTCCGGTCTGCTAAGCCGTTCACGCCAAACTTCCAGAGGAGAGGATCGATATATGGCGTCCATCTCTCAACGCCTTCCCCTTCCATGCACGCCTCTGTAGTCAGTCCTGGACCACTGTCCGCCGCTCTCATTGCCTGCACCACATCCATTTGTTCAAAGAGCCATTTCTTTTTTAATTTAACTAAATATATAAAAAAATACTAATAATTTTCTATATCTATACATCTATATCTATATCTATATCTATATCTATATCTATATCTAATAATAAAAAGGTAAAATTTCTGTCTCGTATAAATTTTCGTCCAGCCTAATCCTGTGTCCGTGTCCGATCTGTTCTCCGCCGGCACGTATCTACCTGAGATCGGGCGCTGGTTTGGGAAAGAGGATGAGAAAAAGAGATAGAAGAGAAGGAAGGGCTCCAGGTGAAAAAGTGCAGCAGAGGAAGAAAAGATGAAAGGATCTAACTTGAAATCTAGAAACCCGAGGATTTCTCATGTAAAAGTTCAGCCGATGTTGGGCCTCCTCCTGCGGGCTGAAATCTGCCACGTGGGCCTTTTGTGCCAGTAGACTGGACTGAGCCATGGCCTGTCCCATTTTTTTTTTGTTTTTTTCTAGCAAAGCAGCTAACTTGTAAATGATGTAGCAAATTATAGAAATAGAAAAATAAAAAATAGCAAAACTATTTTTTAACTCCTTTTGACTAGGTCTACATTTTAGAATAAAATACTTGGTGTAGTTATAGATCTACGTTTTCTTTCATAAACTAATAGAGGATGTTTCTTTAGTCCTTTTGCAGTGAAGTTTTTATGCTAATCTTCTATTGATGTGTAGAATCTATGGTAAAAACTTCATATATAATGGACACATATTGACCGAGTTAAAGTTTAAAAGAAAAAACGGTCCAAATAACATACAATGTAGGAGCACAAAGCACTCGAGGCCACACCACCATAGGTGACAAGTTTATCTCCCTACAAATAGTGATGCAAGTGGGCTTAATACTCCTACCACTACCGAAATCCGCTTCTTTGTCGAGTGCCGGAGGCTTTGCCGAGCGTTTTTTTTCGGGCGCTCGGCAAAGAAGGCTTTGCCGCGAGCCAAATAAAAAACACTCGGCAAAGCCTCTGCACTCGGCAAAGAAGGCTTTGCCGAGCGTCCGATAAATGGCTCTCGGCAAAGAAGTTTTTTTGCCGAGTGCAAAAAAAAACACCCGGCAAAGGCTTCTTTACCGAGTGCCAAAGTAAAACACTCGGCAAAGCTAATTTTCAAACCATGTTTTGGTGCCCTAAATAAATTCAAATAAAAAAATTTCAACTACAAAGTTTCATAACTTCTCATGATCTACAAACTTTATATTGGTCATTTCTTGATTCGACAAAGTAATAATTACGTTGTTCACAAAATCTACATGTCTCTCATATAGTTTCATGAAACTACAAGAGAGATATATAAGATTTGTGAACAATGTTAGCACCACAATTTCGGATGGAAAAACTTCCTAAATGAAGTTTGTAGATCTCGAAAGGTTATGAAACATTGTAGTTGACCAATTTTTAATTCGAATTCATCTTGTCATGCGAATCTACGTTTGAAATTCAAAATTTTAAAATTCGATTTTTTCAAAAGACCTCAGATGGAAAACTTTCTAAATGAAGTTTGTAGATCTCAAAAAGTTATGAAACATTGTAGTTGACCACTTTTTCATTTGAATTCATCTTGTCATGCAAAACTACGTTTGAAATTTAAAATTTTAAAATTCGAATTTTTCAAAAGACCTCGGATGGAAAAACTTCCTAAATGAAGTTTGTAGATCTCGAAAAGTTATGAAACATTGTAGTTGACCACTTTTTCATTTGAATTAATCTTGTCATGCAAAACTACGTTTGAAATTCAAAATTTAAAATTTGAATTTTTCAAAAGACCTTGGATGGAAAAACTTTCTATATGAAAAATGTAGTGCCCGAAAAGTTATGAAACTTTGTAGTTGACAACTTTTTGATTTGAATTCGTTTAGGGCCTTAAACAATTAATTTTTCACTTGGTTTAGTATAATATTTGAGTAACCGAAACATCATATAGATGCATGTGAGTGTGTAGTGCAGGTGGCGGAGGAGGTATCGCATGAGGGAGAGGTCACGAGTTCGAATCCCGCCGACCGCGAATTTTGCACGAAAAATGCTACGACTTTTTCACATTTTTTTCAGGTTTTTTCGCATTTTTTTTATTTCGAGCTTTGCCGAGCGTCGGGCTCTCGGCAAAGCCCGGCAAAGGCTTTGCCGAGTGCCCGATAAACTGCTCTCGGCAAAGAAGCCTTTGCCGATCGGATTTTTACCGAGGGCGCTTTGCCGAGAGCTGCGTTCGGCAAAGGCTTTGCCGAGGGCCTTAGAGGCTTTGCCGAGAGCTTGGGGCCCTCGGCAAAGCAGCCGGCTCCGGTAGTGTACAGGCGGCCCGCACGCTGCTGCATCAGCCGCTTACAAAAATTGTGTGTCTACATGGTTCGGCCATATGCTTGGTCTTGCCGCCAACACGCTTCCTCCATACCTTCTAAAGTGTGCACTCCCACCACGTCAGTACGTCGTTGCTTTCAGCGTAATGCGTGATGCAGGATAGGGTGCAGCGTGGTCGGAACGCTAGCACCGCACCTAATCCACCACTGATGAGCAGTGTCCCAAATAGAGCCTCATCGTGGGCGCTGGCCCCAACAGGATGCTTCACATATAGCATGACCGTTGAGCTTGTAGAGATTGGAGCCATAGTTGTCGAGCTTGGTTCCACACCGCCGCTCCATGGCATCGCACTCCGTGAACACCATGAGATCGCCTCACCACCGTGGCCTTTGAGCCATGGAATCCTGATCTTCCTATCAATGCGTGTTTCTGACGCATATGCAATGAGGCACCTCTGTGCAGGATGCTGTGCTCTACATGGCGAGCTAGAGGAGATAGTAGCGGTGTTTGAGGAGGTCGATTGACGAGGTGAAGGAGATGAACCACAACTGCCATGGGTATTTACACACTAAATAAAATTCGATCTTTTGATATAAACAATTATTTCTTTTACACCTAAATCTTGAGTCGAATAAAAATTAGTATATGTTTTTTATTAATTTGTTGCAACGCATGGGTAATTTTGGTAGCAATAATAAAGAGGTAAAATTTGAGTCCATTTTTTTGTCTGTCCATTTTTTTTGTTTCGTCTTCCCTTAACTAACTCTATAAATGTGAAAATTGTCCCTCTTCACGTTTGTCTATAGCTCTCACGTTATATATATGACATATGTATGGCATCTTCAAAAATCTTGAATATAACTAGGAATCCCGATCAAATACAAGATGTTCCAATCGGATTCCTTTTGTGTTTATTTTGGAAACTTAGGCACCGCGCGTTGTCTACGAACCCAACTCGCTCACATTGCGTTGAAATCTCTGGCTTGTGTTTCTCCTTGCCAATAAAAACTATATATAGAAGCTCATAAAAGATACCGGCCTCTATTGCATGCCCGTGCGTACTTCTTAGGGACGCGCAGGGCGACAAGGCCGGCCATGATCTGCGCGTGATCGAGGTGGCCCCACCCACAGTGTCTAAGAAGCCGAAGCCGTAGATGCTGACGCGTGGTGACGGGTAGCTCAGCCGTACGAGGTGACGCTGCACGCGGTGGCGAATTCTGGGGAAGGGGAGCGGTTTCTGCAGCGAGCCATCACGAAGCAGGGCCAGCGGCACGGGGAGGTGCTGACTGCTGAGCATGGTGGCGAAGATCCAGGAGTGGCACGGCGCCGTGGTAGAGCTGGAGCACAGTCTCCTAGAGCTGCAGTAGGTACGTGTTCGGTATCCCTAGGTGGTCAACGACATGGCCGTGCTGGTGGCCGCGCAGGGGAGCGGCTGGACGACATCGAGGGCAACATTGGCCACGCCAGGCAGGTGCAGATCTACCAATATGGCGGTATCTGGCGACCGCCAGACCTCAGCGACGGTGAGATCCGCCAGCCCTCCTGTCATGGCCGGCCTTTTTTTTTGTTCTTCGACTGCTGTTTCCGCGAGGAAGACGACATTATTGCGTGTGCGAGCACCAGATACCGATTGGAGTTGTTGGACACACATGGCTCGACGTAATGGGCCGCTTGACCACTAACAAGTAATGCAATCTAAAGCCCAGGCCCAGTAGAGAAGGCGAACAAGCAAGTTCCAAGCAAACCGATTCTCAGTTTCCCATCTTGGCCGCACTCACCAAGGTCCAAGGTCCAAGGTCCAAGGCTGCACTCACCAAGGCCTAGTGGTAGGGCTGTCCAGTGAGATTTTTTTTTCTGGTGATCGCACCTTTTTCTAGAATATTTTTCCAGAAATTTTAGGTACACGCACACGTGTCTGTTCGGTGGTACTGCACATTTCCCGTGCATCGGAGGCGAGGCCTCCTAATGTTTTTTTTACGTATGTACGGACGTGCACGCGTGCTTGTGGTATGAGTGTGGAGTGTGTGAGTTCTGTACGTCCAAATTATACCCGATAAAAAAAGGCCCAAGGGTGAGGTGACGAGACCGAGGATCCATCCCTGCACCTGCACCAATCATGATTGGAGCTTTGGGCTTGAATATAAATAATTTATGTTACGTCAACTTCTGCACCCGCACAAGAGGAAGACGATTGCAACTTCAAATGCAAAACACAAGCACAGGTTGCTGCTTCTAAAGGACAATCACAACTTCACGAGGAGACCAATGATGAGTGAGAAGTCGATCTTTTTGTCCATTTGAAACATCATTTATGAGTTAATGATATCTTTTATATACATTCTTATTTCGCTGCATTATTGTCTCCTATTTTTTATATGCTTGCTCCCCATCACTTAAATTAATAGTGAAAAGTCCCGCATTGGTGGATTTTTAGTCTGGACCCACCACTGGCGCCTAGGTATCATTCAAATAAAATCATTTGTATTCTGTACTTCTATATTGCTAGGACACACTTCAAGGCACTTAAAAAATCAATAATATTACATCTACACTCTTTCATGCTTGTATGAGTTAAAGTGTATAGACATCCCAAGATGGCTGTGATTCGTGTCCATATACTCCCTCCGTCCCAAAATAGATGTCATTCTCACTTCCCGAGAAGTCAAACGCTTTAAACTTTGACCAAATATATATAAGAATATATAAATATTTATAATGCATAATTAGTATCATTAGGTAGATCATTGAATATACTTTCATAATATACTTATTTGGAGATATAAATGTTGCACGTATTTTCTACAAACCTAGTCAAATATTGAGAAAGTTTGACCTGCACGCATCCCATAACGACTTCTATTCTGGGACGGAGGGAGTACGAGTGAGAGCAACGTACGTCATGTTATGGTATTTGATTCCAAGACAAATAAGAATAGATGACAACATACAAGTTAAAACCGCTCGCATCTAGCGATGATACAAAAGCCGATTCATATACGTATTGAGTTCCGTTGCAACACATTTGCTAGTGATATATCCAATAAGTATGCAACTAATCTGCTGAAGTGGAAAAACAATTCTTGCCTACAAATCATTTTTTGTGAAATTAATAATTTGCGCTCTGTACTATAAGTGTACAGGCATATTTTACTTTGGAATTGACACAGTACTAGCGGAATCAGATGACTTAGCCACTCTCTACCCAAACTGTTAAACTGAACTTGTAAACTCCATATTTTCTGGCACTGAGCACAAATTTGTTCTTAGAGAAACTATATATCCAATACCATTTTTCTTATGAAATTTAATCGTGGCAGCAGTCTTTGCAATGAGGCACGTTTATGTCCTGTGGAAGCATAATTTTTTTCTGCCATTTGTAATGGTTGACTTTAATGGAAATTACTATCTCTCATAGTTTTCTTAACTGATTTCTTGTTCATTTACCTTTCATCACCTAGTACTTTTCTGTATTGATTTCATTCTTTCTCGTATCAGATATTGCAGTCTACAGGATGGTGCTGCTGTTACAGACAGACCTTGCTATTGCTGCAGCATCTTTAATTGGCCGGGCCATTGATGATCATGACATGCAAAGGGTCCTTGAATTTCTTAAAGTCTATAGGATGGTGCTGCTGTTACAGACCTTGCTATTGCTGTTGTTTAGATTCAAGGCTGAAATTGGAATAAGTTTGTGTACGTTAAATCGATTGTATACATTAACTTATATATTATTATATGAATAAATAAATGTCCACTTGTATGAGTGGTATTTCTTGTGATGAATGTTATTGCACTAATGATGTACTAAACACGTGGCCACTGTTTGTGATGCTAGCCTCCATATCATTATAATAATGATTTTTCAATTCAATTCATGATGGTTATTTTCTGTTACAAACATTGGACTACGGTTGGGTTAAGTGGGCCTCAGGCTGAGCTATGACGATCTAAAGCCATCATGGATTGCGTTAATTCATGACGGTTGTCGAACAACCGTCACACACATCAATCCATGACGCTCAATAGATGACGATATTGAAACCATCACAGATGCTGTTTTGTGATGGGTTTTTTAGCGATGTGTGATGGAATGTAACTATCATGTATTAACAGGTTTCTTGTAGTGATATCACGTATTTCCAAAAACATCGACATAGCTTCCAAATACTATAACAAATAAGCAGCAAGAAGAAATCATAAAGTACAACAATGGCACTGATGTCTGCTTCTTACATATCAGCCACATTTCTCGTTCCACATTTCTTGTTTCAATGAACATTTATTTTTACATCTTGTTATATATATAGCAGACACAGACCAGTTTTCAAATAGGCTAGTAACACTAATCGTGTCGGAACTTGTTGTATCATGAATAAATTAATAATAAGCAAAGAGTAGCAAATGCAATGGATTTTGTAAAAACAGAAATCCTTATACACTCATGGGACTGTTCCCAAGGTTTACTGGTACACTACTATGCTACCTATTCATCAATTTTACAATGAGCTGAATCTATATTTTGTTAAGACGTACATAAGAAATGCAACCACTTAGATTTTTTTCAAAAAAAAAACTGCATTTACCTATCCAGTTGATTGTTGACATTTCCTGTGTGAATCAAACTTATCCAGCCTACAGATATCAACATTCCTTAGAAATGATGCATGCATATCCGCAATGGAAATGAACATTTTCTTTCGCAACTGTGAGGATTAACAAAGGAGTAGCAGAAACTCATGGATTAACTTGTGTTGGATTTGTGTCCTCACAGAAGCATCCTGACCTATAATGGATCACTATATATGCTACAAAAAGGATGACATATATATGCAGTTAAAACTCATTTGCATTTGATGTAGCCCAGCCGGCCTGCCTTTGCTTTAATCAGGAGGCTTGTCACCATAAAACTTTTCTTTTTAGTAGTGGATGCAGTTTTTTATAATGGGCATGGTTTGAAGCAAAGAAGTCAGACTGTCAGTATCACCTAGTTTCAGCTAACTAGCAATTAGGGAAGAAACACAAGTACTTTAACTTGTGTCAATACCTAAAGTGCACTTCACCGATTATATCAAATGTTTTAATGACTGGGAGATGATTTTCTGAGCCTTGACTGTGCTGCAGCTTCAAAGATCAAGAACATTATCTTTCAATTATGCATACTTAAGATTCTATACCTTCAGGCAAATGGAAAAGAGAGGTCATCTAGGTAGCACAATTGTCCTGTGGTGCACCACTTTAGCTCATGGCAGCATGATGTACATACGATTGGTCCCTTGTATCCTAGTTGGTTAAACTTGCACAGATCAAGACCCTATCTTGGAACCCAGCACACACATGCTGAGGGACAACATAACACAAGAGAATTTCAAGCAACACTAATTGACTAACATTGGAGAATTCAATTTTAGACATGAACACAGCGATAATCTCCAATATACAACTTTGAGTTATATGTTTTTCATATGAAAACAAAAACAAAACTTTTTTTGCGAACTAACAAAAACAAAACTTCATGGTTAGCGTAAGACATCAATTTGATTTTCTTTGTTGTTGCTTGCTAATAAATATGCTGCTCACTAGAAACAATCTAGATTTAAGAAGTGTAGTGGAAGAAGATTGTCTGGCCTTTTATGTGCAGAGCATGAAACCGTTAGCCATTTGATTTTCTATTGTTTTGTGTCAAGATCAATCTGGCCTAGTAAAACCACAAGACGGATTCATTTAGATGTGAACTTGTACATGGCCTCTCTGATGCTGTCAAAGGGGGCTCATATCATTCCAGCTGAAAGCAAGTGTGGTAACGAATAGCGATTGAGGTGGGCGTCCCCAACAACACGCTGCTGTACATAGACGATGAAAACATTCTGCGTCATGTCTATTCAAACTATGAAGTGATCTTGTCACATATATACATGATTAGGAAATGTAACAATCCATTATGCAATAGTGGCCTTATGTTCAGCTGAGTTTTCCCATTAGCATAAAAGTGCAGATAGCAAACAAATACTCCTATACCATTGCCACTGTTAATGTGTATGCAGGCCATTTTCTCCATTTCTAAATCACTTCTAATTTGCACACTTGTTCTTCAGAAATTGATAAGAAATCGTTTTTAAAACATTCATTTTTTAAAAAATAGTTCTGCACATGCTCTCTACACTTGTTTGGTTGACTGGTCGTCCATGTCATTTTAAACTAGCAAATATTATAGTTATGTAAAGTGTGGCAGCTAGAATTCCCATTCGTTGTCATCATCTGCAGGGGAGATCAGAAATGTGTCTAGATATATGCATATACGTGGCAAACCAACCACTAACTGACATATAACATTGTAAATTGTATTTTTGATATATTAGTGCTCACGAAAAAAGAATACATGCGATAAACATATAAGATACATATGCAAGAGACCAGGTCCACTTAATTCGAAAGGGTAATAAATGGTAGCAAAATGTACCAATAACAACATGATCACCCCATGAGTCCAATGGCTGATTAGATACACACACGACTTGAAGCTCAAACGAAATAAAATGTTTTGAAAAACCAGTTAGAACCAGTAGACTGAACTAGCTACATTATATATTGCCAATTCGGCACTTGAAATGATCCTAGAATAAAATCGCACATACAAAAGAAACCATACTTGATGCACCACAAAGAGACAATGTATCCATTAATCGATAGCCATATATAGGGCCCAACATCACTCAGTAATCAATACCTGAAAAAGTTTGATCGCACAAAATAAGCTTAGAGAAACGTTATATGAGGAGAAACAAAAAGTTTCAGTTACTCTACATGGAAACTTCAAATAAAATAACAGGATTCTAAGGATGAGCAATTGATGACCAGCAGCATGAAGTTATAATCTGAAAAAGTTCTACAAATATGGAGTCAATTGGATATTATGATTAGTAGTTTGGGAGAGTTTTCTAGTTATGTCAATTGGCAATTTCTAATGCATCTACAGAAATTTGATTATTCTTTAAAGCAAAACAATCAGTTAAACGTGTCTGTCCAAAATCACGATCTTAACAAAATAATACAAAGTAATATCACAATGGAAAAAAATTGACCCTAAGTTAAACTTTCAGCTTTTTATGCAAAAAATTCAAGGTAAATCTGATAATTTTTGTGGAGTTCAGTACCATGGATGCTCCAGCAGAACTGCAAAAGTTTAACATAGTTGGGACGTTGGGTGTCAACAGTAACTCAGTTTTCTGTTGTTAAACATATTTGTGTGATAACTAGTTTGATGCTTTGATGTTTTATAAAGCCAAGGAAAGGTTTGTGATCTTTGTTTTCTCAATAAACATGAGCAGCGTTAATTAGGATAGGTTCCTTCTGCGTCAAACATAGGTGAATAACAGAAGTACATGGTTAGAAAGGATGCATGGTACCTTGTAATTGAATGTGTAATCTTAATGTTCTATATGTTGTTTGTCAAGGTTTCCAATCCCAGCATCCGTAAAGACTGTCTTCAAAGCTCTCTGAATCCTTTCGTCTGTCTGACATTTGATGTTAACTTTTTTAAGTCGCCTCAATGAAATTGGTGGATCAATTGGATGGTAGTCTTCTACTTCCAGCTGTGAGCATGTTTTTTTCTGTAGACAAATAAACGAAATTTCTCATGATTGCATACATGCACAGTAGGTCAGAGAATGTAAAAAATGAACTCTTGTATTTGTACATATGGAAGATATACCTCGCAGAGTTCAATAGTGAGCTTTTCTAGGTTTGGCGTGAGTTGCAGGACGCGAAGTAGTGCATGCAGATCACCAGTCAAACAGCAATTCTCAAGGTAAAATGTCTTTAAATTCTTAAATACTGGGCAGAATGCCAAATCCATTTGGAAGGTAGCCTGAAACGAAAAGGAGTGCAGATATATCGGTCAAGATTCTAATCTAGATGGAAACTGAACATAAAATAAGTAACAGTTTGAAGTGTAATCATACATACCATTCCGAAAGAGCCTCTGTACTTTAGACTTGTAGCATTGGATAAACCACCAAGAAGTACGCATCCATCTTTCTTGCGCAAAACATCTTCATTACAGCTAAAGCATAGCCATTTGCCACATGGACCGGCAGAACAGCTTCTGTCACCTTCAAACGAGCAGCCAAACGAAACAGATGCAGCTTGCAGCGATGGCATGCTTTCAAGCACAGGAGGCAGACCATCACAGCCATCTATTTTGAGCCAAGTGAGACTCGGTGCAGAGATACGAATGTGGTTATCGTTATGCCGGCCATTGACATCATCAAAACGGCACTTCACCATGCTCAACCGTTTCACAGATGGTGGGCACCTAATCTCATAGACACCGATTTCACATATGGAGAACTCGACATCCTCCAGCGCAAAGCAGCTCGAAAGATCAAGAGCAGTATGGCTCTCGAAGTACACACGCTCAAGACGCAACACCTCCAAGAACCTGGAAACGAGACTCGAGAGGGCAGCTCTCGAGCACAGTGGTGTACCTGACGTCCAGCACCCGAGCCTGCAGCAGCAGCGCGTGACGGATCCAGAGCTCGGTGTAATTGCGGTTGGCCTCCTTGCATCCACGGAGGTCGAGCTCGCAGTGGTCCACGGTGGATCTCGGGTCGCGCAGCAGCAGCACGCGGTTGACGAACATGTGCTGCTTCTCGGCGCTCCAGAGCGGCTTGACGGTGAAAATAGGGCACGACGTCCCATTACAGCACACCAAAGGATCTGAACCGAACGATTGAAAATTGGATGGACAGGATTGAATTGCTGCACCCCACCTACCCTCACAGCCCTAGCTAGGCCCCTGGTGTAATTAACTGTTCCCAGCTGGAAAACAAACCAAGGTCACCAACCACCATTACGCGTCGTCATGCATGGTCTCCTCTTGTCTATGCACATCTGTAGTTCTCTAGGAAATCTGCAGTCTGATAGCCCGGTATGAAACCCGTTATTCCCGGTACCATGTTGACCTGGGCTGGCCCGGCCCAACACATAGGGCTGTGCCAAGACTCCTCCAGGCATGCTAGGCACTACTACACAAAAGATCTTCTGAGGCGACGCCCAAACAATACTCCGCTATTAACGGAGGCGGTCGCAAAATCCAACTGCCTCGTAAAATACATGGCGATTAACGGAGGCGGTTGTTTTATATACCGAGACATAAAAAATGACCACCTCGCAAAATCGATTTACGCAGATGGTTGTTTTATTTATGTAGGAGGTCAGGAAACAACTGCCTCCGTAAATCGATTTACGGAGGCGGACCTATTAAGGCGTCCGCCTCTGCCTCGGATAATCATGGCCGAGCCCACTAGCAATGAGAAAAGCCCAAACCGACCTGATATCATGCTTTGAGTATATATACGGTGACTTAGGGTTTCACTAATTCTCACCCCCTCTCTCTCTCTCTCGGCCAAGCGCATCGGGCACGAGCTATGGGTCCCGCGTTCGCCACACCACCGCGAGGCTCTCCAGCCTCAGCGCCACGGTGGCGGCGTGCCTAGGCGACCATACGAACACTACTAGAGAACATACCTTTCGTTGATATCCAAAATGGGTATTAGTCCCGACGAAATTTATGTCCGGGATAAAAAACGACTTTAGTCCCGGTTGGTACCCTACCCAACGGCCGGACCACTTTTAGTCCCGGTTCGTAACACCAACTGGGACTAAAAGATGCCCGGTTGGTATTACGAACTGGGACTAAAGGTCCTCCAACTTTTAGTCCCGATTGGTATTACCAACCGGGACTAAAGGGTGACCTTTTAGTCCCGGTTTGTGTTACAAACCGGGACTAAAGGTCTCCGACCCGGGACTAAAGGTCCCCCATGAGTCAAATCAAAAGGAAGAGCACAAAGGACTTTGTCACATGTTGTGTTCAGTTGAGTTGACAAGGAATCTACACGCGAGGTGAGAGGTCTTGAGTTCGATTCTCACGCACCACAAGAGAGGCCTCTAGAATTTCATTTATTTTTTCACCCAAGGACGGGCTTTAGTCCCGGTTATGTGTACCTGGGACTAAAGGCTGGGACCTTTAGTCCTGATTTCTTAGTCCCGGCTCTGGAACCGGGACTAAAAGTCCTTAGGACCCGGGACTAAAGGACCTGTCTATAGTAGTGGAAGGGGCATCTCGCAACGACTGCTCGTCGATCCTCGGCTAGGGCAGTGCTCTAGCGAGGCGGAGGGAGAGGGAGGTGATGACGGCGAGCTCACCAGTGAACGGCGGGGAGGAGCCAGTGGCGGTTGTTGATGAGATGAAGGGGCCAGAGGCGGTGAAGATGGAGCTTGGCTCCAACGAGGTCGATGAGGAGGTGTTGTGGGCACGAATCGAAGAGTAGGAGTTGTGGGGCGGGTTCGCGGTGCGACTACGATCCCAACGGAGGAAACGGTGGGGCAGGAGGTTGTCGGTCCGTGGAGATCGAGAGCTTGGGTGAAGGTCCATTAATGGCAGCGGTGGTGGCGCTTAAGGGCTCTGCGGCGAGGGAGAGGACAGGGGACCATGGTGTGATGAGATGAGCCCGAAGGCGACTTTTATAGGGGCAGAGAGGGGGAGGTGAGTGGTGGGGGACCTCGAGCTGTGTGCGTCAATAGCGGCCAGACTCAGCGTGTGTGGAGAGTGGATCGAGGCTGGACCGAGGAGGAGCAGACGAGGGTGGGTAGGCGCGGGCTGGTCCTCAGATTGCTCGGTCGTCCCCCGGTGCTGCAACTGCGTAGCACCGGACTCCGTGGTGCCTGTGGATGGAGTGTGAGGAGTCCGCCACCACGGGGGGCTCATGCTCTCTCAGTGAGTAGGGGAGAGAAGAAAAGGGAGAGGGAAGAAAAAGAAGGCAGGGGCAAAAATGACATTTCACTGCTCTTCTCTCTCCTCAAAAGTCAGAAATGAATATTTTGATAGGCGCAGTGTCCACCAGCAAATTTTGTAAAAAAAACAGAGTGTCTTTTAGCAAATCTGATTATTTTCGGTGTCCGCCAGCAAAGAGAGGTCATTTTTTTGTGTCCTGTGGCCAATTTTGCCAATCTTAAAATCTTTTTAGGCTCCCTAGACAGTCAGTTGTCTTAGTTTGTCTTGCCGGAGCTTGGAATGACTTCTGAATTAATATCATCATGACTTTCAAATTATAGAAAGAACAAGATGGACCCAGCCAACCATGTTACTTGTATTATTTCCATTCATTGAGTCTATGTGCAAAGAAAAAAACTTGCTATAAAACTCATGGACCTCTATATTCATTCTCTAAAAGGAATATTTCATCATAGTCACCACAAAATATACAGTTTTCCCGCATCCATCCATCCTCTATATTATCCTCTACCCACTGTGGGGTCCACTTGTCACTTTATCTAAATATATTCATGTGACATCTTGTTTTGAAGTATTTATTGAAATGAATTTAATGGTACAATCGGAATTTAATTTAGTTTTTTGTTTTGAAAGTTATAACATTTTTTAGTTAGTTGAACAAGTAGGGCCCACCGCGCATGTGCTCTCTCTCCACTTTTTCTCGGCAGCGACGCGTCTAGACGAGCTCATGCGGGCGCGTGCGTGCCCTCTCTCACCAACCTCCATACGTCCGCTATCCCACTTCTCAACGCTAAATTTCCCGGTTGAATGTAGCGTAGCGTAGTGTTTAGCGTATCCAGTGTAGGTGCCTTGTCCGATACCCGCTCCTCCAGTACGCAGATAGCGTACCCAGTGCGGAGAGCCTAACAAACTGAAACTGAGAAGTGTCATGACGTGGAGCCTTATGGCTAAAGTACAGCACGTGTGAACTGGCCGTTACTGTGAGTTTTCGCCTCCCAAATAATAATTAGTTATTTTTCAGAAATGACATTTTTCCCACTTTCAATGGATTTCCGTGACTCTGAATGTGCCTATGTGCTACCACTGGGTCATCCTCAGCAACAGTAGAAATGTTTATATCAGAGCTGTATGAAATGAATAATGTTTATATTAGGACATAAATGTAGCTACAAATCCTATAGAATAGATTATTTTGCCAAGAGGCCCAACAAAAGATTTGAAACAATCATTTTCTTTAGCTAAATTAGTATTTTGCAGTAAACCTTTTGCATCACGCATGTCCTGACTTTGATGTTGAACCCATTTGCACCGGAACATGGCACCATGTTGTGCTTTGGTTTCTCCTTCACCAGTGGACACTTTCCTTATGACATCCAGGGAACAAAAATCAGGCTCATTGCCACTTCAAAAAAAAAAATTATAGCACAAGAATATTTTGTTATATTCATACAGAGTAGACCATGGGGCATTGGGGATGGAATATATATATATATATATATATATATATATATATATATATATATATATATATATATATATCACATCAAGTTAGATCAAGGGTTCCCATTATTATTTTTCATTACTTCAAGAATAATAGTCCTTCATCATCATCGATTAATAGTACAACCATACATTCAGCCTTTCTCTGGAGTATGTGCACTTGTCGGCTACCAAAAGAAATATCAGCAGAAGTCATGACTCATGAGAATATCACCTGTTTTGGAAGCTCTCAGGTCTCAACTTTATACGAATTGCACCATCTGCCTCATGATCTCCTTCAAAGACAGTGCTCTGGAATATCCTACGAGCAACAAATAGTGCTAAGAAGATTAAGAAAGCATCAATGTATCAGCCATTGAGCCCGGGCACACACCTTACATATATTTGGCATGCTCCTATTGTCTTTCAGATTAATTCAGATTTGCTTCTATGCCCCTGTCTGAACTCTGAACTGCCTGTAATCAGAGATAGTATTTGCACACAATTATTCAAGCAGCAATCTGTTCTCTCCCAATTAACACCCACCTATTCCTTAAATTATGCAAACAGCTAGAGACCTACTAGCCCATTCAACGCCTATCAACAGACGTGACTATTTCTGGATCTAAGCAAGCCAATAATGCATAATCCTAATCCGACATGCCTAATATCACCCCATATAACAAGGTGGCAGCAACATCATATGGACTGAATCAATCAAATCACACAAACAACTTTACCTGCCAAACTCGATGGACAACCAAAAGACTCAATTTTCCTTGACTTAAGGAATAGATTTACTAAACCTGAATTTACCATAGACAATGACAGTATCCTGAATTTATCCATCTCTTTTGATTCTTTCAATCACCAGGGATGCTTCTTATAGGTAAACCATCAAGCACATTTTTTTAGATAAAGGAAAAAGTGTCCGCTTCTGCACTTATGAAAAAGTGTATGCAGCAAAATAATTACAGGCCACAGCAACACTTGGTGTGCATTCTTTGCTTCCACATCCCTTTCTACAATCTGGCCTTGAATAATGTGGTTGGAGGCTGAGACCTCGGGCCTGAAGGATGACTAACCATTTCTAACTTCCTGATGTTCGAGTTCCCTAAACACAAGTGCCACGGTAAAGCCCACCATCACTACTACACAGAACTTTTTGGAGGCAGGTAAAACAGACTAATGGAGTCTGGCATTGCAACCGCCTCCAATCAAATGCCTCCATTAATGAAGATTAACAGAAGCGGTTGCTTTGCCCGTCTCCGTAAATCAAACAGGAAAAAGAAAAAAAAACACATGAACAGGCCCATCCAGGGGCCGTCGCCACTGCAGCTCGCTGGATCTGCCGCCGTGGGGATCCTCCACGCCGGATCCGCCATCGGCAAGCTCCTCCTAGCTGGATCCACCAACGGATAGAGCCCGCTGCCACGCCCTCCACTTGCACTGGCTAGATCCGCCGTTAGCAGGCTCCTCCTGGTCGGATCTGCTAAAACGACGAAGTTATGAATTTACAAAGATTTCCTATAGAAAAGTAATTACTTTAATTCAAAATCGAAAATAAAATATCACAAACCTACTGTACAGTTCTACTAACATGTAGAGCTCGTAAATACAAACCTAACCCAATTTGAACGGGTCAAATCGGATTTAAAACGGATAAATTATGACTTAAACAAACTCAGTGGCATAACTGTAAATAGCTGAAAACGTATTTTTGACTTAACTGAGATCAAACTACGCTTTCAAAAGGATAATACGCAATACGGGAATACGCCTTGGACTGCGGGTTATATAATTGAAAAGCGCAGGGACTCTTTAGCAAAATTATCAACCAAAACGGTATCATCTAATATCAGCTGTTGGATTTGAAATAGATGGATCGGATCGGATCGGATCAAGAAAATCGACGGCGGTTCTCCGGCCGGAATAATGTCGCGACGGCGGTTTTCGCGGCGGTGCCATCGCCGGAGATTGCGAATTCACGATTTACAGCAACACCTCGCGAAACAAGAACACCAGGATGAAGTATAGATCAAGGCGAACTCACCAAGGTAGAACACGAAGGCGGAGCTGACCCGAAGACGATGCGGTGCTCGAGATGGCGGACGGTCCCGTCGGTGATTCGAGCGGAGCCTCCTCGGGACGGCTTCGGTGCTTCACTGCGAGTTAGGATCGGTGCTTCGCTGCGAGTTAGGATGGAGCGGAGGGGTGCGCGAGCTCGTTTTTATAGCCCGGGGATTGCTCCAAGTAAGGAAAGAAGGGATATGGGAGACAGATTCGATCGGTGGAAGCAAAGGAAAGAAATCCGTCGCCGGCTTGGAGAAGAAGAAGACGGCCCTGACAAGCGGGACCATGGTGTCAGCGACACACAGTGAGGAAAGGAAAGCGCTGCGCACGCTCGCGCGAACTGGGCTGCTGGCGCGTGCTGGGCTCGGCCCAAGGGGCGAAGCGGGGGGAACAGCACGCGCGCGCGGGAGCAAGCGGGCCACGGTGAAGGATTGGGCTGCCAGGCCGAAAGCTAGTGAGGGAAGTGAAACTCTTTTTCTTTTTCCTTTTCAAATATTTCAAAGCATTTTCAAATGATTTTAAATCCTGTTTTGAATTTGAATCAAACCACTCCAACCAAAAATTCAAATGCAACAGCATGAGTGCACAAACATGTCTCTACCCTTATATTTGATTTTAAGTTAATAAAAATTATTATTACTCTAAATTTGTATGCTCACCAAATTGTATAAAAATCATATTTACCTACTTTTTAATATCCCAAAATTTTAGGGTGTTACAATTCTACCCCCTTAAGATGAATCTCGTCCCGAGATTCGGTTGATACTTACTTGAACAATTGCGGGTAGGTTTTCCTTAGATCCTTTTCTCTTTCCCAGGTGGCCTCACCCTCAGTGTACCGATTTCACTGAATATTACACATCTTAATAGTTCGACTCCTCGTGACTTTTT
Organism: Saccharum hybrid cultivar R570; assembly: GCA_038087645.1. Lineage (NCBI taxonomy): Eukaryota > Viridiplantae > Streptophyta > Magnoliopsida > Poales > Poaceae > Saccharum > Saccharum hybrid cultivar. The sequence goes on along the minus strand of JAQSUU010000762.1, from coordinate 112,552 downwards.
CAGCAGTCTCTAGAATTTTAACTGGAAACTCTTCATATGTGAGGTCCTCTTTAATAGTGAGCTCTTCTAACGGAATCTGCTCCTCTAGTACTCGCAAACATTTCTTAAGTTGAGACACGTGAAACACATCATGTACACATGCCAAACTCTAATTCCAACTGATATGCCACCTCACCACGTCTTTCTATGATCTTGAAAGGTCCAATATACCTCGGTGCCAATTTTCCCTTCATGTTGAACCTTTTCACACTTCTCATTGGCGATACTTTCAAGTAGACATAATCCCCTACTTCAAAAGTCAACTCAAGGATGTATCAGCATAACTCTTCTGTCTGGACTGAGCTATTTTTAAATTATCTCTAATGATTCTTACTTTCTTTTCAGCATCCTTGAGTACATCAGGCCCAAACACTTGACTTTCCCCTGTCTGATTCCAGAACAACGGGGTTCTATACTTTCGTCCATATAGAGCCTCAAACGGTGCCATCTGAAGACTCTTCTGATAACTATTGTTATAAGAGAACTCTGCATAAGGCAAACTCTTATCCCAACTAGTACCATATTGTAAAGCACAAGCTCTCAACATATCCTCCAATATCTGATTAATTCTCTCCGTCTGTCCATCTGTCTGTGGATGGTAGGCTGTACTAAAGTTCAACTTGGTTCCTAGTGATTCATGTATCTTTTGTCAATAATGAGATGTAAACTGGGTACCCCGATCAGACACAATTTTCTTAGGAACTCCATGTAGACTCACAATTCTCTCCATATACAACTCTGCCAACCTTGCACTGCTATATGTAGTCCTGACTGGCAGAAAATGAGCAACCTTTGTTAGGCGATCTACTATTACCCAAATAGAATCATACCCTCTCTGAGTACGTGGCAATACAACTATAAAATACATACCAACTTCTTCCTATTTCCATTCGGGTATCTGCATAGGTTGTAACAATCCTGCAGGTCTCTGGTGTTCAGCTTTCACCCTTTGACATGTGTCACACAAAGCAACATATTCGGCAACATCTCTTTTCAAACCATACCACTAATATTTCTCTTTCAGATCCAGATATATCTTAGTACTCCCAGGATGTATGGAATAAGCTGACTCATGAGCTTCACTCAAAATTGCCTCTCTGATAGTCTTATCCTCTAGCACACACAGCCTTTTTCCAAACCATAACGTACTCTTATCATCTTTATGGAATCCTGGTGATTTGCCCTTCACTATATTCTCCGCTATCTCCCTCAACTTTGCATCTTTCATCTGACTCTTGCGTATCTCATGCTCCAGAGTAGGTTCTAGTACCAATTCTACTGCATTGGTGGTAAACCCTAAGTTCAGATGCTCATATTCAGCACACAACTCTCTTGGCATAGGCATTACTTGCACTTCATTAGCGTAGCTTTTTCTACTAAGAGCATCAGCAACGACGTTAGCCTTTCCTGGGTGATAATGCACCTCCAGATCATAATCCTTTATCAACTCCAACCATCTACGTTGTCTCAAGTTCAGATCTGATTGAGTGAAGATATACTTCAGACTCTTGTGATCAGTGTATATATCACTCTTATGTCCAATCAAATAGTGTCTCCATATCTTTAGTGCATGAACCACTGCGGCTAATTCCAAGTCATGAGTAGGATAATTTAATTCATGCTTTCTCAACTGTCTCGATGCATATGCCATAACTCTACCTTCTTCCATAAGAACACATCCTAAATCCAAACAAGATGCATCACAGTAGATAGAGAAATGTTTACTCAGATCTGGCAAAACTAATACGGGTGCAGTGGTCAATCTTTTCTTTAATTCCTCAAAATTAGCCTGACACTTCGCAGACCACACAAACTTGGCATTCTTCTCCAATAGTGCAGTCATCGGCTTCGCAAGCTTAGAAAATCACTCTATAAATCTCCTGTAATAGCCTGCTAATCCTAAGAAACTACTGATCTCACTTGTATTGGTTGGTGGCTTCCATTCCAATACATCTTTCACTTTGCTAGGATCTACTGATAGTCCTCCATTTAAGATAACATGACCAAGAAAGGAAACTTCCTTCAACCAAAACTCACATTTACTCCGCTTGGCATATAACTGGTGTTCTCTCAGCTTTTGCAAGACCAACCTCAAATGTTCGGCGTGTTCCTCCTTAGTCTTGGAGAATACTAGAATATCATCAATGAATACCACTACAAACTTGTCAAGATATTCCATGAACACCTTATTCATCAAATACATAAAGTATGTAGGGGCATTAGTCAGACCAAAAGACATCATTGTATACTCGTATAACCCATACCGTATGGTAAAAGCTGTCTTTGATATATCACTAGCACGAATCTTCAACTGATGATATCTAGAACGAAGATCAATCTTGGAGAATACACAAGCACCTCTTAACTGATCAAACAAGTCATCAATCCTAGGCAACGGGTACTTATTCTTGATGGTAACCTCATTGAGAGACCGATAATCTACAAACATTCTCTGAGTACTATATTTCTTATCCACAAAAATCACTGGTGTTCCCCAAGGTGAAGAACTAGGATGAATGAAACCCTTATCCTGCAATTCCTTAATTTGTTTCTTAAGTTCTTCTAATTCATCTACTCCCATTCTATATGGACGCTTAGCTATGGGTGCGGTTCCAGGTAATAATTCAATAATAAATTCAATGTCACGGTCTGGTGGCATACTTGGCAATTCCTCAGGAAACACATCGGAGAACTCTTCCACAACCTGGTCCTCCTTGTTGGCACCATCATTAAGCTGGTTCACTGTAGCGGTCTCCTGTTTTTGCATTTTCACATCAACCCTGATCCTATCTCCCTTTGGTGTTGTCAGCACTACTGATTTCCCCTTGCACTGAATCTCTGCTTGTTGTTGCATCATCCAATCCATTCCCAAGATAAGATCAATCCCAGTTGTTCTCAATACTATAGGACTCACCTTAAACTCTACCCCCCTTAGAATGAGACTAATCGGGAGACAATGATAAGATACTGGCATGCTTCCACCAGGTGAGTTTACTAATATAGGGTTCTTCATGGCACACAAATGAATTCTATGTATTCTAACAAATGATTGTGATATGAAAGAATGTGATGCTCCAGAATCAAAAAGAACAGTGGCGGGAGTGGAATGGACATCGAACGTACCAATCATAACTTCTGGTTCCTTCACTGTTGTTTCCTAGGACAAGTGATTCACCCTTCTAGTATTAGATGCAGGCTTCTAGTGACTACCCTGCCTCTGGAGAGTCTGCTGGTTGATCTTCTCAGGGCAATTGTAAGACAAGTGACCTTCTTTCCCACATCGAAAACACTTGTTGGGGGTATTAGGAGCACTGGTCTTCATTGGAGTATTATTGGAAGGACCCTGACGCTGAGGCTGATTCCCACTCTAGTGCGGAGGGCGTTGGTTGCCGTTCTGCGGCTGGAATGGAGGACGTTGCGGGAACTAATTGTGGAAAGGGACCTGACCACGATTCCACTGACCAGAAGGAGGCCTCTGTTTACTACCCTACTGGAAACCAGTACGCGAATGAGTGTTACTACTAGAAGTCTATCCCTGAAGCTTTTTTCCTCTTGGCATCCATCTCCTTGCGCTTGTTGTCCACCACGATAATGCAGTTCACAAGCATCTGAAAGTTGGGATAAGTATTGGACATCAGCTGCAATTGTAGTCCATCATACAATCCCTTCAAGAAGTGGCGCTGCTTATCATTGTCATTAGCCACCTCATGTGGAGCATATCGTGACAACTGGGCAAACCTGTCACGATACTCAGCTACAGATAATGACCCTTGGGTCAAGTTCCGGAATTCCTCTGCCTTTAGTTCTATTATCCCTTATGGTATATGGTAAGCCCTGAAGTTCTCTCTAAACTCTTGCCAAGTGACTACGGGTGCATTGATGGGATGACCATACTCATACGATTCCCATCAGTCCTGAGCTTCTCCCTGGAGTTGTCCAGAAGCAAACAACACCTTTTGCCGATCATCATATTGTGCAATGTTAAGTTGCTTTTCCACGGCATGAAGCCAGTCATCTGCTTCCAATGGATCAGCGGTGTGCGTGAACACCGGGGGATGACCCTTCAAAAACTCACCACGCTTATCACGTGGTGGTGCCCTAGCAACTGGATGATTATGTTGGTTCTGCACCAATTGTTGCATAAGTTGTGTCTGCACTGCCAGAAGTTGCTCAATAGTTGGTGGCGGTGGTGGTGGTGGTGGTGGATTCGGTGGAAAACCTCCATGACTCCTGCCTCTTCCTCTTTCGGCCATCTGCCATCCATAAGAATGCAAACTTTGAGATTTTCATGTTACCAACCACTTATAGGATAAAGAATGAGATCTGAAAGTTTTCTGGGCGAATATCAATGTTAATAGTTCAGTAAATCAATCATATCTCGAGCTACGGAAGTCCACTAGAGGCGTGCTTTATATGGTTGGAAAGCTTATGAAATTCCCCACAACTTCTATTTGGACCATAAGACCAGATTCTGTCGTTAATTTAATGAAAAATAAAGCGCAACAGAAACTGTTTTAGATTCCTGACTGTACAGAAACTTTAACTTGTGACAGTTATATCTCTCGAACCAGATCAGATAATAAGGTGATTCTAGTGGCATTTGAAAGGTGCTTAAGCCTAGTTTCGCTCATAAAAATTTCATAAATGTTGCACGAACCGTTTTTGAACCATAGCAGAAACATTGCAGACTGCTCTAGAAAATAGTAAGGACAGAAACATGACAATACCAAACCCAACTATTATTCCCTTGACTAATAAACTTTTTATTCTTAAAAATGGAACTTGTAGACATGCCTACAAGCCCCAACACTCATGACAAAAATCCAACTCACACATAAGCATAATGATAAAGCAACTATCACACCAAAGTTTAAACCACACGACAGACTCGAAGACTCAACTGACGTTACTAAGAACGTTCTTATTACATAAAGGACTCCTATTTTCTAATGACGTGGCTCATGCTCTAATGTCTCATAAATCTTGGCCATGCCTTGGTTTGCTCGGAGTTCATCAATCATTGCTTGGCACCTCTTGATAGTCTTCCCCTGTGTCTTTACCATCTCCTCTAACAGCAGCTTCCTCTGCATCATATCATAGACAAAGTTTACCATCACTCGAGGAAGTGGTTCCAACTGCACTGGATCCATCATGGCCCATCCAAGGTCGGGGTGTGCACGAGGAAAGTAACGGTGAATATCATGTTTCATGCTGTCAAAGCGAAGGTAGCGAAGGCCCATACATGCTTCAAAAGCAGCGTCTTCAATGCTATCCTCCATGGTAGCTCGATGACCCACGTGAGCATACATCCTGTCTAGCTGGTATGCCCCCTTTTCCTCATCCTTAGGAAAAATGCTCGCTCTTGCCTTCCAGTAAGTGTCCTCTAGCGGATAGGTGTACTCCTAACAGACGTACTCCACAGCTGGGTGCCAATCAACAAAGTAGGCAGAGAGCATGCCCACAAGTCGATGGTGAGAGACAGCATCTCCTCCAGCCTTGTGGTAGATCTTTACAGTCCATCCCATTGGAGGAGGTGGCACATCCTCAGCAGCTGCATCAGGTGGTGGAGACGGGGGTTGCTCTCCTCCATTGGCTTCCTCCTCTTGATCATCTTCTATCTCGATGATCTTAGGGTCTTTTTCAGGCTCGGGTTCTTCCTGAGGAGGTGCTGGCGCTTGGATTGGTGCTTCAGGGGTCTGCTCATTTTCCTAGGGTTCTTCCTCTTGTGGCTCTTCAGGTGCAAGCAAAGCACGAGGTGGGTAGTGTCCTCTAGTGGTGATGCGGGCAGTCTTGCGGCCACGAACCATCTACAGAGTTTTTTAGATGTAGTTAGAATAGAGGCAAAATTTCGTAATAGAATGAGACATAAGAAGCATAAAAATTTATCAAATAACAAGAGCAAGATAATGAGCATAAAAATAGTGAAAAGAAGATACTAAATCGACCATTTCTAGCTAGGCTTGCGTCCTACAGTCAACAATAGCTCTGATACCAATTTGTTACACCCATTTAACGACCAAATGGAGTGCATACTCTTATATGTGCCCAGAGATCAATCACACATAAGTTAACAAATTATAAAGGATGTATCATCACAAATGTTATTACATCACGATTAATAATACATAGTCTTTACACAAATGTAGCGGAAGTAAAATATAAAACTCTCGTGGTAGCTCTATGCACAAGCACATTGACTGGTTGACTGCAAGTCTAGTAATTTTCTGGAAAGTAGAAGTAGTCACTACTTGCACCATCTGTTACCCATCCGGGATTTTTATCCAAGTAAGAAAGATAAACAAGCGTAAGTACATCTTGTACTCAACAAGTGTAACATGGGGTTCATGAGGCTCAAAGGCATAATATAGCTTTATCAGCATGTAGCTTTTAATTAGCATTATTTCAGTATATCAATAATATCAAAGTGTCTCAATGTAACAATAAACATATGATCCATGTGAAATGATTAACGAATAGCAAAAACATATTCATTATTAATGATCCACTATTCCATAAGGGTCCAAGGCCACTCGTGACCGTGAGCACGACTGTTATAACAGTTTTACACTCTGCAGAGGTTGTACACTTTCACTGTGAGTCGTGTTGCCCATATGCCTGGATTAATTACTCCCAAAACACTTCCAAGGTAAGCAGGCAGGGGAACACTATGAAGTCTTTTGAAGGTTCGTCTAACAAGTTAGGGCCATTAGATTTCACTCCGCAAACAGATGTAGAGCCCCCCTTCTAAATGGCACAATAACGCGCAGCCTATACACATGAGGACAGAGGCCGCACTATATCCGATTCGTCAAGTCATTCTTACGCCATAAAGGAATACCACTAACAAGCTAGAAAATGTCCTTCTATATGACTAAAGCCAGAGCCATTTTAGCCCTCACAGTTGTACTGTAAATCCTGGATTTTCGCTTACAGATAAGTCCTTAGGGAGAGTAACGAGAGCACCAAAATAACCCCATGCTCTAGTACCCTTTAACAGTAATAAAAATCATCTTTTAATGTTTATTGCATATTTCATTAGTCAAATTACATGATCATAGTTCATGTTAAGCACTAGCAATACTAATCCATGCAATATAATATGTATCAAGGAATAAGATCAACACTAAGTCATCCTTAACAAGGAATATATGCATAATGATATTATTTGTTTAATGTGAATAGGACAACAAGGATAATCTCATGCTATACTTGCCTTGCTCAAACTGGTCCTGATGATCTTGCTCGTAGAAAAACTCCTGATCCCCAACGAATTGCTCACCGTCTATACTCGATCAACAATAGCAACAACATTCATCCAGAACAATCATGCATAAACAAACAAGACTAAAATTAGAACAGTACACCAACAGTAATAAAATAAGATAAAAGTTTTTAAAACGAATCTACAACTCGCTAGGATCACACAGACGCGAAGATCACGAAAAACAGAGCTAAAACGACGAAGTTATGAATTTATAAAGATTTCCTATAGAAAAGTAATTACTTTAATTCAAACTCGAAAATAAAATATCACAAACCTACTGTACAGTTCTACTAACATGTAGAGCTCGCAAATACGAACCTAACGCAATTTGAACGGGTCAAATCGGATTTAAAACGGATAAATTATGACTAAAAAAAACTCAGTGGCATAACTGCAAATAGCTGAAAACGTATTTTTGACTTAACTGAGATCAAACTATGCTTTCAAAAGGATAATACGCGATACGGGAATATGCCTTGGACTACGGGTTGTATAATTGAAAAGCGCAGGGACTCTTTAGCAAAATTATCAACCGAAACGGTATCATCTAATATCAGCCGTTGGATTTGAAATAGATGGATCAGATCGGATCAGGAAAATCGACGGCGGTTCTCCGCCGGAATAATGTCGCGACGGCGGTTTCCGCGGTGGCGCCATCGCCGGAGATTGCGAACTCGCGATTTACAGCATCACCTCGCGAAACAAGAACACCAGGATGAAGTATAGATCAAGGCGAACTCACCAAGATAGAACACGAAGGCGGAGCTGACCCGAAGACGATGCGGTGCTCGAGATGGCGGACGGTCAAGTCGGTGATTCGAGCGGAGCCTCCTCGAGACGGCTTCGGTGCTTCGCTGCGAGTTAGGATGGAGCGGAGGGGTGCGCGAGCTCGTTTTTATAGCCCGGGGATTGCTCCAAGTAAGGAAAGAAGGGATATGGGAGACAGATTCGATCGGTGGAAGCAAAGGAAAGAAATCCATCGCCGGCGTGGAGAAGAAGAAGACGGCCCTGACAAGCGGGACCACGGTGTCAGCGACACGCAGCGAGGAAAGGAAAGCGCTGCGCGCGCTCGCGCGAACTGGGCTGCTGGCGCGTGCTGGGCTCGGCCCAATGGGCGAAGCGGGGGGGAACGGCACGCGCGTGCGGGAGCAAGCGGGCCGCGGGGAAGGATTGGGCTGCCGGGCCGAAAGCCAGGGAGGGAAGTGAAACTCTTTTTCTTTTTCCTTTTCAAATATTTCAAAGCATTTTCAAATTGTTTTGAATCCTGTTTTGAATTTGAATCAAACCACTCCAACCAAAAATTCAAATGCAACAGCATGAGTGCACAAACATGTCTTTACCCTTATATTTGATTTTAAGTTAATAAAAATTATTATTACTCTAAATTTGTATGCTCACCAAATTATATAAAAATCATATTTACCTACTTTTTAATATCTCAAAATTTTAGTGTGTTACAGGAAGAGGGCCACCGGATCTGGGCATTGGGGGCTCCCAGTGGGTGAGGATGCCGGGGTGGGGGAAGGGACGCCGCCTGGGAAGGGAAGGAGAACACCAGGGTGAGGGAGGGCGCACACCGAGGTGGGCAAACGAGAGAGAGAGGACACGGATTAGTAGGGAAGCACGAGAGAGGAGCTCGTTGGGCAGGCAGCGCGTGCAGACCAAAGCAGAGCGAGGCGAGGCAGCTAAGAGTTGTTTTTTTATTTATTAGGCGAGCGATGCGTGTGGCAATTAGGTAAAATTGTGGTGCATGTCACGCCACGTGTCTAGAAGGGAGTCGCTAATATCAGACGTCCTATGTAGTTTCTAAGAGTAGAGTCTTGATGACATGGCAGGAATAGAAACTAGTTGGTAGTTTTAGCACTAGGACTGCCCTGACAGTTGAAGATCACTCCACGATAATATAATGCACGTGTACCATGATCCCATGTGCTATGAAATCTGAAGATCGAATATCGAGTATATTTCTTTAGTTCTAGAATCAAGAGTGTCAGTGCCAAGTATATATATGGAAAATACACAGTGCCAAGTATATGTGGAAATGGAAGCGTCGAACCCCCAGGGCCACTTATCTTTGATGATAGGACACAACAAGAACCGCTGCCGTGGTGTATCCACTACTGTCTACTGATGAATTCGTTAAAAAGCAAGTGCTAAAGTACATAGAAAAGTTGAAGAAATTAAAAAAAAGATAAACGAAAAAGATTAAAAAAACAGTACGCATGTAAATGTGCAAAGTCTACGTATTAATCGCCATTAACAATGGATTCATCAATATTAAAAAGAGAGAAGCAAATAAAAAAAATCTTCGGTTGCATGCATGCTCGTTTGATCGATGTGTGGGTAGCTGGAGGTGTTGATCAATTATAGGCACATTCTCTGCCGTGTCCGATCCAAGTTATTTTTGTGTAGTATTTTTATACAATTTGGAGCTTTTGCTGAACATTTCGTAACATGCAATAGTATTATTGGCAGAAGACTCCCACCAATATTGGTTGTAATAAATAGTTTTGTTTGCAAAAGGAAAGAAATTAAGTTCCGCACGGCATATGATGTTGCCTTTATTTTTTTGGTTGGCCCAAAAATACCTTGTAACTGATGCGGCATATGGGCATCCCCAACATTGCTACTTCATCTAGCTCATAAAAATCCATGTCAGCACTTTTCTTGTGTGGAAGAGAGAAGATGGAAAATAGAAGAGATTATCTCATATTTCAACACCTACCTCGCTCAGAAAACGAGATAGTTTGTTGGCCTGCTTGTAAGGGCGTCCCTAACAGTGCCATCTCAGCTAGCTCATAGGAATGCATGTCATCAGTTTTGTTATGTGGAAGAGATAGAAGATAAAAAAGAGAAGAGACTATCTCTTATTTCCATGTATCTTGCTCAGAAAACGAGGTAGTTTATGGGCAAGCTCATAAATAATGAGAGAGGGAGAAGAGAAGATATGGAATAAAAAATCATTGACATGTGGGGTTCCCATAATAAAGTGGTAATGACATATATGAGCTAGTTGCTATCTCATATTGTCGAGGATGCCCTAAAGTGTAACACCCTAAATTTTTAATAATTTTAAAATAGTTAAATATGATTTATTTGTGTAATTGAGTGTGCATTTAAATATAGGGAATAATAAATTTTTGTGAAATTAAAATTAATCATAAGGTTAGCAACTTGTTGATGCACCCATGCTGTGGCATTTTATTTTATGTGATGAGTGGTTTTATCCAAATGCCAAAAGGAATTGAAAAACAATTGAAAATGTGTTTGGAAAATCGAATGGAAAATGAAAATGAAATTTTATTCACTCTCTTTTCCCTTCCTCACTTTCGGCCCATTGGTCGTTTCCCCTTGGCCCGCGCGCCTTCCCTTCCCCTCCTTTCCCTTGCTGGGCTGGCCCGGTCGGCGCTGGCAACCGTTGCCGCCCGAGCCCTTCCTTCCTCTCTACCACCGACGGCTCGGGCCCACCGGTCAGCCCCTTCTCCCTTCCTCCCGTGTCACGCGCAGCCATGGCGCAACCGCCGCCCACGCCAACGATCCTCGCGTCGTGGGAAGCGCCCTCCCCCACTCCTTGGCCTCTTTTAAACCAAAGCCGGACCCGCCCCGCTCCTCCTATTGCTCTCCAGTTCGCAGTTCTCCCCTCCCGACCTCGCCAAACCGCAGTGTAGCGCTCATCGGAGTGCCGTCCGTCCCCACCGCGTCGGCAGTCGTCTCCGAGCCACCCTCGTCTTCGTTTTACTGCTCGGTGAGCTCGCCTTCATCCCCGCTTCCTCCCCATGCTTTCATTTTCTTGTTTGGTGGCCTCTAGGGCCGTGTTCGCGAGCTCCGGCGAGCCCTCCGCCGCCGACCATGGCGCGCATACCGTGCGGGCCACCCCATGGCCGCAATTTGTTCCGGGGCGAGTTCGCCTTCTTCCCCGCGTCACCCCGGTGCCCTCAGTTTGTCGAACCGTGGACTATAGGGCCCTAACCGACCGCTCTGGCGAGCTTCCCGCCGCCATTCATGGCCACCGCCGCACCGGCCATGTCTTTCGGTCGTGATTTTCCCCAGAGTGGACGCGCTTTCTTCTCCGCTTTCTTCTAGTACTCTTGGTTTTGAAAACTGTGCACCGTAGCGCCCGTTTGGACAACTCCGACGAGCTTCCGGTTGCCGGCAATGGTGGAGCCACCGTCTCCACCCCCAACTCCGGCGGTCGCGCCTCTCTCTTCCCCTCCCATCAAATCCCTATTGTCCGATCTGAGATCAACGGCCCAGGAACGCCCATACCCCTTCATGGGTCTTTTTCTTAAAGAGACCCTCGGTTTCTTGCATATCCAACCGGCCATCCTTGGTGTACTCCTGGAGTACGCATTCTCATTTTGAAAACGTAGTTTCTTCGGTTTAAATGAAAAATACGTTTTTAGATTAATTACAGATTTGCCACTACAGTAAAACGCTTATAAAATTATCGTTTTAACTGCGATTTGACCTGTTCAACTTGCGTTAGTTTCGTAATTTCATGATCTATGCAATAGTGCTACTGTTAGACCTGTTAGGAGCTTTTGAATTTGTCGATTAAGTCTAGTGTAATAGCTAGCTTTTGGAACTGTAAATAGCTCGTAACTTGTGTGTTGTAGCTCTGTTTTTCGTGCAATTCGCGTCGTTGTGATCGTAGCGAGACGTAGATGATTTTGGTAAACATTTTATACAGTTTTATTTATTGTTGGTGTACTGTTCTAATCGTAGTCATGTTTTGCTTGCTTGTCTATTCTGGAATGCGTGTTGTACTTCGTGTCGTTCGAGTTCAGACGGTGAGGAGTACTTCGGGAATCCGGACACGTACAAGGAGCAGCAGGACCAGCAACAGTTCGTGAACCAAGGCAAGTATAACATGGGCCTACCTTGATGTCCTATTCATTATATAATAATCTTATTATGGATGTGTCTAATATTTCTCAACTATAAGGACATCCTAGTCTTTGATGACTTGTACATTAATCCCTATGGGTTTTATTGCACATGGGTAGAATGCTAGTGCTCTAACTAAACATGATCTACACTATGACTAATGGAACCAACAGATAAATATGATGGTAACAGTGGAACTATAGGGTGATGGTGCAAATGATGTTGATCATGTTGCCTTGAACCCTCCATAAGGACTTATATGTAGGGCAAAAGCTGGGACATATAGTGCAACCGTGAGAGTTATATGGCTCTGACTTTAGCTCAGTAATAGTATATTTTCTAGCTTGTTAGAGGTTACCCGAAAGAGCGCAAGAGGGGCTTGCCACGTTGGGTATAGAACTGCCTCTGTTCTGATGTGTATAGCCTGCGGGAATTGTGCCATTGAAAGGGGTTCTCTATATCTGCCTACCGAGGAAACCTCGCGGCCCTAACTTGTTAGAAGAGGCCTATGAAAGGCTTCATAGTGTACCCTGCCTGCTCACCTTGGGAGTGTTAGGGGGTCGACGGGCCCTGGGCATATGGGCAACATGACTCACGGGTAAAGATGCTTAACCTCTGCAGAGTGTTAAAACTGTTATAACAACCATGCTCACGGTCACGAGCGGCCCGGAAAACTCACAGAATAAATGGTTACTTGACATGTGGATGACTTATGACGGTGATGATGAGATTATAATGATGATCAATTTCTCTCCTTAATTCTAGTAGGTGATCATGTGGGTTAAATGGGAGCTTAAGCATAACTTTTTATTAATTAATAATAAAATGCTGATCTACTAAAAGTGTTAACTGCAGTCAACCGTGTCTATTCTTTTTGAGCCTTATGAATCCTCATACTATACTTGCGGAGTACGAGTGTACTCACACTTGTTATTATTTTGTTTTTGGATAAAAATCCCGGATGGGTAACATATGACAGTTTCTTCGAGGAATTCCATGAAGATTACTAGGTTTGGGTCAACCAGTCGGCCTTCCCTGTGGAGCGGAGACTTCGTTTGAGAGTTGTTATTTACTTTTCCGCTTGTTATGTTAAGAACTATGTGATGTAATATCGTGATGTATGTACACAGTGATGATACTTCTGCTAATTTGTCGGCTTATGTGTGTGACTATTCCTGGGGCGCACATAAGATGTATGCACTCTATATTGTCCTTTAATTAGAGTGTGACAAATTGGTATCAAAGTCTTGTTGACTGTAGGACGCAAACCTAGATAGAAATAGTCGTTTCTAGGATTTTGGTTTTATTATTTACTGGCTACTATCTCAGTCTTGGTATTTTATTAAAATTTTTATGCTCTATTCTTTATTCTATTGCATAAAATATTGACTCTAATAATATTTTATATCAAAACTATAGATGTCTCGCCTCAGTGCAGCTGCCTACGTCGCTCAGTTCACTCCAGCAGCACCTGCTCCACCAGCAGTACCACCAGTGGTGCCAGAGGTCGTCCACATCACCGACGACAAGGTGGAGGAACCTATGGAAGTGGAGGCATATTTAGCTACCGCATCAGATGGACCCGCTTTGACCCCCGTGGCCGTACCCATCCCACCAGTGGATGCGCCAGTCCCCGTTGCTACACCTCCACCAACTTCCCAGGCCGCTTCTGCACCAACACCAGTGCCTTCCCCAGCTGCTCTAGAGGAACCAGAAGAGATGGGGTGGACCACCAGAAACAAGTTTAAGGACGCCCCCGAGGATGCTCACTACCACAACCTGCTCACTACCTTGCTGGCCGAGTACTACCTAGGCCTTGCTGCTTCTGTTAAGTACTACTGCGCAGAGCACAAGCACCCCGTGGAGGCAACATATTGGAAGACCAATGTGAACATCACCGCCTGGAACAACACTAACCAATCCCATGATGTCGAGACTACCCACAGCCACATGTCCACGCGTGTCAGCGCCTACAACAGCATGAAGGATGCTGTGCAGGAGGCTTACCTGTACTACCATGGTCATCGCTTTGAGGCCATGCAGGATAATCGCTACAGGTTTCTCCCACGCTACGACCATGTGGAAAGGACATGGGCGGTGTTGGCTCCCTCAGCTTCTGATCCAACCATAGATACCACAGTGAGGCACCTCAGCGCCATGCAGGAGGCCAACGAAGCACTCAAGGAAGAGTTTCATGCGGCGCAGAAGTCTGAGAAGCGCCTTCAGAAACAGATAGATGAGATGACCATTCAGCTAGGACAACCTACCATGTACAAGAATAAGGCCAGGGAGTTCACCATGGTGGATCGCCCTCCTTAGATGCTTACTACCCCATCGAAATGAAAGTGTTCTAGATCGAGAGTCATGTTAAGTTTATGTGTGTAATGTGAACCTTTAGTTGTCTTGTTGGCTGTGTTGATGAACTTGGTTTGATTTGGAGTTTATGTGATTGCTAGAATAGTGTGGGCTTGTCCACATGTTCTTTTTATCAAAACCTTAAGTTAGTCTTTGTTTAACATAGTTGGGGTTTCAAATGTCGTATCTTTGCTCTGCTGTTTTTTCGAGCAGTCTGCAATGTTTATCTCATATCTCTAAATCTCTGTGTCCAAAAATTATGAAATTTTTGTGGAAAGAACAAGACTTGTGTACCTTTCATTTTCCGCTGGAATCACCTCATTATCAGTTTTGTTTTAAGAGATATGCCTGCTACAATCTGGCAAGTCTGTGCAGTCTGTAACTTAGTACTGAAATTGTTTAGCTCAGTTTTTGATGATGTTGCCGTCAGAATCTGTGAAAAAGTTCTATATAAAAGTTGTAGCAAACTTCTTAAGCTTTCCAACGATGTATGTCATGCCTCTTTTGTATCTCTGAAACTTGAGTTACACTTCAATTTCTGATCTGCTGTTGTTGACACCCGTCCAGAAAATTTCAGCTATGCTATTTACCTTTTGTAAATAATTGGTAAATTTTTGGAAGTTCTCTAAAAGTCTTGCACATTGTTTGGAAACAGATGGCTGCCAGAGGAGGACAAGGCCGAGGCCATGGACGTGGTCGTGGACATGGTGCTCTCGTGGATCCACCTCTGCCACCGCCGGTGACGATTGAACAATTGATGGCAATGCAAGCGTAGGTCATGCAGACAGTGATGGACCGTCTCGGTGAGCAACCAGCAGCAGCACCCCCACCTATGCAGGTCCATGACAAACGTGGGGAGTTTCTGAAAGGACGCCCACCTATGTTCACACATGTCTCTGACCCCATGGAGGCTGATGATTGGTTGAGAGCTGTAGAAAAGCAGCTAAACATTGCACAGTGCAATGACCTGAAGAAGGTCTTGTACGCCTTAGGTCAACTCCAAGGAGCTGCTCAAGATTGGTGGGAGTCATTCTAGTATGGACGTCCAGAGAATGCTCCAGAGATCACATGGAAGGAGTTCACGGAGAACTTTAGGTCCCATCACATCCTTGAGGGACTTATTGAACTGAAGTAAGAAGAGTTCCGGGCTCTCAAACAAGGGTCCATGTCTGTGGCGGAGTACCACGACAAGTTTGTCCAACTATCACGATATGCCCCGGCTGAGGTGGCCAGGGATTCTGACAAACAGCGTCGTTTCCTGAAGGGGCTGTATGATGGACTCCAACTACAGTTGATGTCCAACAAGTATGTCAATTTCCAAGAATTGGTGGATCGTGCCATTGTGATAGATAACAAGCGCAAGGAAATGGACCTCAAGAAGAGGAAGCTCTAGGGACAGGCGTCAGGTAGCAACACTCGCCCACGAGCTTTCCCACAACAAGGTTTTCCGCAGAGGAACCAAGGGCCATCCAACCAATGGAACAAAGGCCAGTACCCTAGAGGAACCCGAACCAGCAGCGTCCTCAGTACCCACAGCAGTTTGGCAACCAGAATCAGCAGTGCCCCAGCATCATCAGTCTAGCAACCAGGCACCACGTCAGGGAGTGCCCAACAATGCCCCAATCAAGAGTGGCACTCCAGGCAACAACCCCAATGCATGCTACAACTGTGGAGAGGTGGCTCACTATTCGTACCAGTGCCCAAAGAAGCAGAACTGGTAGGCCCCGCAGAACCAGCAGAGTAACCAGAGGCCTAACGCTCAAACCCCGTTCACCGGCAAGGTGAATCATGTGTCATCCGAATTAGCTCAGGAGGCGCCTGAGGTTATGCTAGGTACGTTTAGCGTCAACTCCATCTCCGCTACCTTACTTTTTGATTCTGGTGCCTCACATTCTTTCATATCATAAGCTTTTGTTAGAATGCATAGCATACCCCTGTGTGCCATGAAAGATCCCATGTTAGTAAACTCACCGAGGGGTAGCATGCTAGCAAATTACTAGAGCCCTTCTACTAGTATATTCCTAAGGGGGTAGCTTTTAAAGTAAATCTAATTGTTCTGAGAACCGCTGGAATTGACCTCATCCTGGGAATGGATTGGATGAAGCAGCATAGAGTAGTGATACAATGCCAGGAGAAATCTGTTGTTGTGACATCTCCAAGTGGTGATAGAATCTGTGTCGAAGTGGAAGTGCAAGCTCAACCTACCGCCACCGTCAACCAGTTGAGTGATGTTGCCAACCAGGAGAACCAGGTGGTGGATGAATTCCTAGATGTGTTTCCCGATGAACTGCCAGGTATGCCACCCGATCGCGACATCGAATTCCTTATCGAGCTTTTACCTAGAACTGCACCCATAGCTAAGAGACCATATAGAATGGGGGTAGACGAATTAGAAGAACTAAAGAAATAAATTAAGGAATTACAAGAGAAAGGTTTTATTCGCCCTAGTTCTTCACCTTGGGGAGCACGTGTTATATTTGTTGATAAGAAAGATGGCACACGAAGAATGTGTGTCAATTATCAATCCCTTAATGAAGTAACAATCAAGAATAAGTATCCACTCCCTAAAATTGATGATTCATTTGATCAGCTAAAAGGTGCTTGTGTGTTCTCAAAAATTGACCTCCGTTCTGGATATCATCAACTAAAAATTTGTGCATCTGACATACCTAAGACAACATTTACCATAAGATATGGCCTTTATGAGTATACAGTGATGTCTTTTGGACTGACAAATGCACCTGCATACTTTATGTATCTGATGAACAAAGTGTTCATGGAGTACTTGGATAAGTTTGTAGTAGTATTCATAAATGGTATCCTAATATTCTCCAAAAATGAAGAGGAACATGCTGAACACTTAAGATTAGTCTTACAAAAACTCAGGGAACATAAATTGTATGCTAAAAGGAGCAAATGTGAGTTCTGGCTGAAAGAAGTATCTTTTTTGGGACATGTGGTCTCTAATGGTGGAATAGCCGTAGATCCCAGTAAAGTGCAGGATGTGTTAAATTGGAAAGCCCCAACCAATGTTAGTGAAATCCATAGCTTTTTGGGATTGGCTGGGTACTATAGGAGATTTATTGAAGGGTTCTCTAAGCTAGCTAAGCCTATGACAGCCCTATTAGAGAAGAATGTCAAATTTGTATGGTCAGACAAGTGTCAGACTAATTTTGAGGAGCTGAAGAGAAGGTTGACAACAACCCCAGTGTTGACCTTACCTGATTTAAGTAAGAGCTTCTCTATTTATTGTGATGCATCTCGCTTAGGCCTTGGATGTGTGCTTATGCAAGAAGGAAAGGTTGTGGCATACGCATCCAGACAGTTGAGAAAGCATGAACTGAATTACCCAACACATGATTTGGAATTAGCCATAGTTGTCCATGCTCTGAAAATTTGGAGGCATTATTTGATCGGACATAAGTGTGACATCTATATTGACCACAAGAGTTTAAAATATATTTTTACTCAGTCAGAGTTGAACCTAAGGCAACGTCGTTGGCTGGAATTGATTAAAGATTATGATTTGGAAGTGCATTATTATCCTGGAAAGGCAAATGTTGTTGCCGATGCACTTAGCAGGAAGAGCTATGCCAACAGACTTCAGTTGACATTTATACCAGCAGAGTTGCGAGCTGAAATAGAACATCTCAATTTGGGTTTTATCAATAATGTAGTGAAATTGGCCATAGAGCCTACGTTGGAGCAAGATATACGCAAAGGTCAGTTGGAGGATGAGAAACTAAAGGAGATTGCAGAGAATGTAGTGGTTGGAAAGGCACCATGCTTCAGGTTGGATGAGAATGGTACTCTATGGTTTGGAAAAAGAATATGTGTACCTCAAGTGAAAGCTATCTGTGATACGATTCTGCGAGAGGCACATGATTCTGCTTATTCCATACACCCTGGAAGCACCAAGATGTACTTAGACCTTAAAGAGAAGTATTGGTGGTATGGTTTGAAAAGAGATATGGCTGAGTATGTGGCCATATGTGATACTTGTCAAAGGGTGAAAGTTGAACACCAAAGACCTGCAGGATTGCTGCAACCAATGAAAATACCAGAGTGGAAATGGGAAGAAGTTGGTATGGACTTCATTACTGGATTACCCCGCACTCAACGGAGATATGATTCGATCTGGGTAATAGTGGATCGACTTACTAAGGTAGCTCATTTCTTGCCAGTCAAAACCACTTATAGTGGCGTAAAGCTAGCGGAGTTGTATATGGAGAGAATAGTGTGCCTACACGGAGTTCCAAAGAAGATCGTATCTGACCGAGGAACTCCGTTTACATCGCATTTTTGGCATAAGGTACATAGTGCTTTGGGAACAAAGTTAAATTTCAGTTCTGCATATCATCCCCAAACCGATGGACAGACAGAAAGGACCAATTAAATCTTGGAAGATATGTTGAGAGCTTGTGCTTTACAGTATGGTACTAGTTGGGATAAGAGTTTGCCATATGCTGAGTTTTCATATAACAACCGTCACCAGAAAAGTCTCAAAATGGCGCCATTCGAAGCTTTATATGGACGTAAGTGTAGAACACCTCTATTCTGGAATCAGACAGGTCAAACTCAAGTGTTTGGACCAGATGTTCTACGTAATGCAGAGGAACAAGTGAGAATGATCAGGGACAATTTGAGAGTAGCACAGTCCAGACAAAAGAGTTATGCTGATATCCGAAGAAGAGAGTTGAGTTTCAAAGTAGGTGACTATGTGTATTTGAAAGTGTCACCAATGAGAAATGTGAGAAGATTCAATATGAAGGGCAAGTTAGCACCGAGATATGTGGGACCTTTTAAGATTCTGGAGAGACGTGGAGAAGTGGCCTATCAGTTGGAACTGCCAGAAAGTTTGTCAGGTGTGCATGATATGTTCCATGTTTCTCAGTTGAAAAAGTGTTTGTGGGTACCAGAAGAGCAGATTCCCTTGGAAGACACTACTAGAAAACCCCCTGTAGCAACGCTGTATTTGTAACGCAATGAGAAGCGTCTCTATGTTGGCCCATAAAGATGTTATTTGACACAATTTCAAGAACATATCCAAGTGTCACGATACTTAACACGCTTTCAATGTCAAGAGATATCTAGACATAATTTTTAACACGCTTTTGAAATCATACTAAAATGACACAAAATTAGCCACACTTTCAACCGTCAATAACCCTACACACATTGTAAAGCGCATCTCAAAATTGTCAATAGACACCTAAATATGCTTTTTGACATGCAACTAAATACGTATAAAGTTGACACATAATTAGACATGCTTTCAACCGTGAGTAGCATGAATACAGGTTCTAAAGCGTCTCAAATAATCGTCCTTATGTGCATAGAGATGTTTTTATATGCGAAACCGAAATATCTCTAGTTGACATGAAATTAGATACGCTTTTAACATTACTAGCTGATAGAGACATTTTAATGTGTATTAGAAATTTATCCTTTACCATGTAGGGCGTTTTTTGATGCAGAATTGAAAATGTGTAACCTACCGAGGGGGCTATAAGCTGACGTGACATATTATTCATCAGATTTTATGTGGTGTAAACGTGGCATATATTCTTTTAATTAAAAATAAAAAATATAAAATAACAAATAGTTGGAAAAAATAACAACAAAAAAATATATATAGTAGGAAAAAATGCCAAAGCTGACATGATATACAACACATCAGACTTGATGTGTTGTAGTCGTGGCATATATTCTTTTAATTAAAAATAAAAAATTACAAATAGTTAGAAAAAATAAAAATAACAAATGTATATAGTATATAGTAGGAAAAAAATGCCAAAGTCTGGACTAGAACCTAGCACTGAAGTGCTAAGACCAACGTGCTCAGGAGCTGTCTCAACTAACATGACGAGTTTCATATTATCTCGTGGGCTAACTCTCACCACAGTGTTCCATGGTGCATCTTTTGGGTCCTGGACATAAAACACTTGTTGAACTTGTAATGAAAATACAAAAGGATCATCCTCTAATTTATCACCAGTGTGTATTTTCCGTGAAAAATTCACATGACTATATCCAAACTCATCTTGTCGCAACCTAGCTTTATGATGAACATCATACCATTCACATTTGAAAAGCACTACCTTGTAGTTTGTATATGACAATTCAACGATATCTGATAATCTTCCAAAATAATTAACCCCATCATTAGCAATGTTGACCACACCACTGTTTTGTGTCAACCGTGCAGCCTCACGACTCAAAGTGTGCAACCTAAAACCATTAATAATGTAACCACTGTATGTCACACCACATCTGTTCGGTTTTGCAGCCAAAGCTCGGATCTTTGTCATGATGCCTGTTCCATCGCCCAAGATAACCTGTATATAAGGAAAAAAAACTTATGTACATTTCTTCTGTTGATTCCATGCCAGATTTTTGCAGCACTTTTAGATGTACAAACCTTTTACTCCAACCAGTCAGGAAAGTATTGATCCATCAATTTCTGAATGTAGGAAGGTGTCAGATTAGTTGAGGGACCCAATTTGCTTTTCTCCTCATCCAAGAATTCTCTACAACAATAGCATCAATGTCATGTCATCAAGTAATGCACATAGATCATCTCGAATCATTCATGTTTTCAACTGTCTTAATAATATATGTGAGCAAGAAGTAGAAAAACTTTTGTGCTTTGAAGAGCCTATGTGTAACAGGTTTACAGTGGTGTGAGTGGTAATAGGGGTGGATCTACAGTAATCTGTCGGGGTTCGCCGACCCCGATTGCCTCTCGATAATTCCTAGTGATCTCCGTTTACTCACCAGCTTGGACCCTAGCACTAGCAGAGCTATGGCTCGATCAACCTACGCAGCGACGCCCCCCTGGTCTAGAAAATATTTCAATGGTTCAATCAATAGTCTAGGCCAACTGCGTTACTAGAGGAGCCTGCAGGCTGCAATGCTTTGCTGGTCTCTAAACAACAACTGCAGCAGGGGTAGCAGGCTGCAATGCTTTGCTTGTCTCTGAACAACAACTGCAGCAGGGTAGCAGGCTGCAATGCTTTGCTTTGTATGTATTTCATTTTACATACATCTCTGGCTCTTACTCTCTTAACTGGAGTGGAACAAAGACAAGACAAAGAACAACAACAGAATAATCTTTTGTGTTCAGGGGAGTTGAATTCCTAGAAAGAGATTCAACGTTGCAAACCGCCCCTCCTATATTTTACTACGAGCTCCGCCACTGGACCCCAGTAACTACAGCCCAGCCCATTGCAAGGAATATGCAAAGCCCACTGCATCCATGCGCATGCACTTCAACTACGCATGCCGCCAAGCCCAGAAACACAGAAGTCATCTACTTGTGGATCCATTGCCCTCCGGCTCTCCCTGTAGACTCACTAACGACATGGCGCCCTTCATCTTCCAATCCAACTTCCGGATTCACCATCACGGTGTTCCCCTCCTACATGGCCGCTCAGCACTCAGCATTCCACTCCTGCTTGGCCGCTCAGCTCACTGCCTCATGGCCTAGTGTCATGGATCTCCAACCTACAGGTGATCGTTCACTACCTCACTGGCATCATGTTCAGGCCTCTTCACTCCGGCACTCCTACACTGTTTGAACCTATAGGTATGCCAAAATGTCCAATCTCCATTTGCACAGATGCCCCTTCCAGTACTAGTAAACGTTGGAACTTGGAACTCAGCTTTTGATATTTGTTTATTTTCAGTTTGTTAATATAATTAAATTCACAAGCAGACTGTAGAAAAGATTTTTGTCCTACTAGCGAATGAGGAATGAGGAGTAGAAATTTAATCATAGTTGCTTGCACATTATTCAATATATCTACTTTAGTGTTTAATTGTGGTGACAAATTTGATAGGCAACCAGTGGCGAATCAAGAATTTCGCGATGCAATCCCAAATGATGATGTCATAGTTCACTTTTTAGAATATGAATAGAATGAAATTATAAGAGGTTACCACTATTGCAAATGGTTTGCTTTGTCTTTATTATGACACTGATAATATTATCCCTCCATATGAATGCTTGTCTTTTGCAATATGCTATCATTATTAATATTTATGTACAATTTTTCTAATGAATTTCAGCTTATCCCATAAAGTTGTCATGATTCCATAAAACACTTATGATGTACTACCACTAACCCTATATAGTCAACCAAATTTATAAACGCACCTGCAGATATCTTCGAGTTCATCACAATGCCGCAACACATATCGATGAGCTTGAACAAGAAGCTGCTTATCAAGGTTGACACCAGTACGCTTTCCAATAGGTTCACCAGTAGTAGCAAACAAGTACATGTACGCTATTTCATCAGATGGTCCAAGATTTCTGGATGGCCTTGTAAAACGAGTAGTTCCTTCTATAAATCTGGAACAAAAGGTCAAGCACTCGTCCATGCGATATCCTTCAGCAATTGATCCTTCTGGGTGAGCTCTATTCTTCACAAGTGCTTTTAGCTTAACAAAATATCTAAATAGAATAATTGACACATGTAAGTTAAAACTAAATTATTGATGATCATAGTGCAAATTAAAGTTGATTGCATACCTCTCCATAGGGTACATCCATCGGTACTGAACAGGACCACCTAGTTTAACTTCTTCTACCAAGTGCACCATCAAATGCACACTTACAGTAAAGAATGATGGCAAGAAAATTTTCTCCATATCACAAAGTGTCATCACAATACTCTCTTGAAGTTGCTCCAGCTCAGCCACATCTATGACCTTGGAGCACAACTTCTTGAAGAAGTTAGATAACTGAACAACTATTTTCATGACATCCTTGCTAGGGTAACAAGATTGCAGCGCCACTGGAAGAATGCCATGTAGTAAAACATGATTGTCATGACTCTTTAGTCCACTCAATGTACAATCTTTCATGTTCACACACCTAGATATGTTTGATGCATACCCATCTGGGGTCCTAAGGTTTTGAATTACTGAGCAAAGAATCTCTTTTTGATCTTTAGACATGGTAAAAGGTGCATCAGGAGTTGTTTGCTTTCCTTGATCATCTACAATAGGATGAAGATCCTCTCGAATCCCAAGTTTAACTAAATCTAGTCGTGCATTAAGGTCATCCTTTGTTTTATGACAAATATCCAATAAAGTGGCGATAAAGTTGTCACACACATTTTTCTCTAAGTGCATTACATCTATATTGTGTCTTAGTTTGTTCTTTTCCCAATATGGCAGTTCAAAGAAAATTGACCTCTTTTTTAGCCAATCTTCTGGCTTCTTCTCCACCTTACCACCGCCCCCATCTGATTCCTTCTTTTGTCCCCGCCTTGTACGCTTGCGTTTCTGATCACTTTCAACTTCCACTTTCTTGTTCTTGCCATTCTTGTTGATGGTCTTTGATGTGCTCCCCTTTTTTCCTAACACAAACTCTTTGCCTTCCAACATTTTCAAAACAGCAGTTCCACTCATTTTTTTAGGTGCAAGTCCAGTCTCTACCGAGCCATCAAACTGCATCCTTTGCCTTCGGTATTTGTGATTTATCGGCAGCCATCGACGATGACCCATATAGCACATCTTTTTACCTTCCTTTAGGTGAAATGATTTTGTAGCTGGACCACAAGAAGGACATGCATATCGACCGCCTATGCTCCAACCATATAGGTAAGCTAATGCAGGAAAATCATTTATAGTCCACAATAATGCAGTTCGAAGAGTAAATTTCTTCTTCGAAGAGGCATCAGGTGTTTCACGTACTCCCCCCCACAAAAGTAAGAGTTCGTCAATAAGGGGCTGCAAATATACATCTACATCATTACCTGGAGAATTTGGTCCAGGGATGATCATTGACATGATTAAAGATGTTTGCTTCATGCAGATCCAAGGTGGAAGGTTGTAAGGAATGAGCATTACTGGGCACGTGCTGTGCTTTAAATTCTTATTCCCAAAAGGGTTAAATCCATCACTAGCCAGACCAAGGCGTACATTACGAGGATCTTCTGCAAAATCAAGATTTCTATCATTAAAGTCTTTCCAAGCATCACCATCTGCTGGGTGACGTAGTTTTCCATCCTTTGTACGACCCTCATCATGCCAACGCATGTCATCTGAAGTTTTGGTAGTTGAAAATAACCTTTGGATCCTAGGAATCAATGGAAAGTAACGCAACACTTTGGCTGGTTTCCTTTTCCCCTTAGGTTTACCTACAGAAGCATTTGTATCCTTCTTATCAACTTTCCAACGAGAGCTCTGACACACATGACAAAAATCTTGTTTGGCAAAATCACCTCGAAAAAGAATGCAATTTTTGGGGCAAGCATGGATTTTCACATAATCAAGACCTGAGTCACCAATGATTTTCTTTGCTTCATAGTATGTCTTGGGTAGATTAACTCCAGGAAGAGAAGATAATATTTCCAGTAGTGTTGTAAATGATTCTTGTGGCCAACCATATAAGCACTTCAGGTGATATAAGTGGACCAAAAATTACAGCCTAGAATATTTACACCCAGAAAATAAACCTGCATTTGCATCCTTCAACAAGCTTGCATATATATTCTGTTGCCTCCCTAAAGCATCACCATCTGTTGGATTCACATTATCCTCAGTGGCATTATGTTCCACATCTACAGATCTAGACTGAATATCATCTGCTTCGACACCACACATACTTGCAGCCCTTCCAAATGCAGCATGCAAGAGTTCTTGCATGCCATCCGATCCTCCATCTTGGCCGTCTCGTAATGGACCCGAAGTAGTCAAATTTGCAGCGATATTAGGTACATCAGCAAGTGCAATTGATGGCCGGTCATATTTTTCACCATGATGAACCCAGGTAGTATAACCTTTAATAATACCATCACATCTCAGATGTGTCCTGACCTCATCACAACTGTGATTGTATCTATTTTTGCAGTTTATGCATGGACAAAGTATCTCGCTGTCTTGTGGAAGGTCCCGGTAAGCAAAAGCTAAAAACTGCTCAACACCATTTTTATATGCTGTCTCTAATCTTGATTCTTTCATCCAACTTCGATCCATCAATCTTTATGTGATGACCTATTAAAGTTGAATAAAACCAGTAAGCTTTTTTTTTTGTGATACACAGAGGATGAATATTGAATGAAGGTGCAATCCAAATATCAACAGAAATTTAATCCTAAGCCATTAGAGATTGATGAATTACTAAGAAGCAGAAAGCAACAGGACCAGTTGCTACCAGGCACATAAAGCCACTTTGCAATGTACTGAATATTTGATTAATTTAAGCATAAACATCCACATGCCCTCATCCTAATTCCTAAATTAGGCACCACAAAGTCAATAGAATGGAGGCACAACAATCAGCACACCGCACATATGCACACCCTAATTTTAAATTAAGCAGTCCAGTATATGACAAAACGACCTGCATGAGTACCAATACGGCAATACCAAATGACAAATGTATCCAGAATTGCATCCATTGCAGAAAGCAAGGGAAATTAGCACTTGGCCTTAACAGTTTCAGGTTTGCAAAAAGGGGGGCAGACAGTAAAGTCACCAAGGTGTCATGGCCTTATTCTAAGGATAGCAACAACATAACAAAGGCCAATAAAAAAATGATAGGATCTAGATCCATAACGAATAGAGCAAGGAAAAAATTGCACTGGTACTGCCTGCCCAACTGCTTCCCGCCTGCATCCGAGTACTAACGCTGGTTGCCTACCTGCATCTAATCTGTGCTCTCACATGGTTTGCCTCTTTTCATAAATTGTCTGTGCTCATATAAATATTTGCTTCTTTGCTACAATGCCAGTAATGGCAAGGTTACAACTAAAAAAGGCAGTAAACATTGCTTATGCTTTGGCCTCCAAACTTGTCGAATGCCAAGCAACTAAAAGAAAATGGTGTTTCACATAGTGAATACAACTATATGAAAGGCTGCAAATTTCAGGAGAGTTTCTCCCCCTCGTTCATTGCATTTGCTTGGAAATTGGAAACCAATGGCAATGTCTCATCAGACTACCTGTGAACTTCATTACGGCTAAATATTGTAGTGTCCTATTTCTTTTTCCTTTTTGCACATAAACAGATCGGCATACAAAGATCAAGAGAACGAGGAAAAATATGCTTTATAATCCTAAAAGCAAGAGCTTAACATGACTTCAAAATGACACCATTAATCCATATTACTAACGCTAGAAAACCAACAGCTTTGAGCTAAATCTAGACGTAACAAACCAAGAAAAAAAACCTGGCCAATTCCTTGACTCCCCTGGGTCGCAGGTATGGCAATGGGGATTCGCAATTGGAGGCTTGAAGCAGACCCACAGGAGGAGCGATGAATTCACGGTCGTCAACAGCGGCAGCCGGCACCAGGGTGCGGCGGCGGCCTGGCTGCCTGCCCCCCTGAGTGCGGCGATGGCGGCCTGGCCCCCTGGGTGCGGCGGCCGCCTGGCTACCTGCCCCCTGGGTGCGGCGGCGGCGGCCTGGCCCCCAGGTGCGGCAGCGGACTGCCGCCAAGCGCGCGGACCCTAGGCGCGACGGCGTCGCACGGCTTGGGAGCAGCGGCGGTCGCCAGGTGGAGTGCGTGCACGCCGGGCGGTGTGCCTGACTGCCTGTGCGGGAGGGCGGAGGCCGGAGTCAAGACTGCTGCGTTGGTCACGCGTCCCGCTCGGAAGTAAGTTGGGCCGTATCCAAATTCACTTGGGCTGTTCGATCATGACCTTCGTAGCTTGTCCGTCCGTGTGTCATCCCCCGTTCATACTATGAAGACCTAACAATGCCTCTTCATTTCAAACAGATATTTTGGTATACGAATGCATCCTTCTTTGATTCAGAGTCGATATATTTTGACTACCACCGATTAAAGTTGTCAAATACAAAAGCACCATAAAATCAGTTGTCTACATACAAGAGATATTTTCACGTGATTACTATTTGCAAATTCTTCCATGATTAGAGGGATCGTACTCCTGTCATAAGTGGTATCTCACATGATTTTTTATTAAGTACTCCCGTCATTCTAAATTATAAGTCATTTTAGGAATCTTGGAGAGTCAAACCATCTCATGTTTGACCGAATTTATATAACAAGATAAAATATTTATGATGCCAACTAAGTATCATTAGATTATTTATTAATTATATTTTCATACTATACATATTTAATGTTATAAATTTTTGTAATTTTCTCTATAATTTGAGCCAAACTTTAGATACTTTGACTCTCCAAGATTCTTGTAATAACTTATAATTTGGAATGTATGGAATAATTTATAAAGGTTGTATAATAGCATTGTCTCCGAGTTTCTATTTGTGCACATTTTGAGTGATTGGGAGGATGCCCTCTGATTTTTCGAAACTCCATTCCCCTCTAGGACCTAAGTGTCATTTATGTTCGTAAGGTTGGGATCACTATTTTTGTGTAGGCACATTGGGAGAGCAGATCACGCACGTTTGCCCCTCTTGATCAGATCGCCCACGACATCAATGGGAGGTGGAGGAAACGGAGATCGTAGCGCCTTCCAATGGTGGTGATGGGACCGCCAACTAGAATGTGACTGACCTCCCGCTAATGTTAAACCTCACGGAAGTGGAGGAAGCAATTCTAGAATTCAGTGATGATGAGGGGGAGACCGAGCCGCCGCCGGTGGAGTGAGAAGTGGTGGGAAAGGTCCTCTCACTGTCGACGGTGCATGTGAACACTATTTGCTCGGCCATGAAACTTGCCTGGGGAACCCTTACAACCTAAAGTTCTGGGCAATCGGTGAGAAGTCCGCCAACATGTTTGTTGCAGAGCTTGGTAACAACATGGAAATGGAAAGGGTGATGGCAGGCACACCTTGGATTTTGTAATCGAGTTGCTCACACTCTAGGCAAGCAGGTCTCACAGGGACATTAGAATGGGCTAGTGGTTGTTTGCCCCGTCTTGTGTCAATCACCTGGTGAATGTCCTTTCTTCTGCTTGTACTTCTTCCCTGCCATCTTGTCCTGCTTGATGTCGTTGTAGAGCTTAGCAGACCTCTTTATCGATTGAATCTTTGGCATCGTCCTTAGCCAGCTCAATTCCCCATTTCACTTAGTCCATGGAAAGCTCATCACTATCATCAGTATAGAAATCATACGAGCAGAATCGTCTTCTTCGTCACTGTCATCAGGAACCTTCAATAAAAAATATATATGATTGACCTAACATAGTACTTATAGACAAACATATATTAGAAAAAAATCAATAAATATAATTACATAAAAATAAAATATATAAAAGCGGTTTCATGTATTTTTTTTTACCAATACCGTGTAGATGTAGATTATAGAAACCTTTCAAAATTAGTTTCACTCTTTTTAATACTTATGTGATTTCTTATTATGAATTTTTACATTACAATGTGATTTCTTATTATGAATTTTTACATTACAAGCTTAAAATGAGTTGATCATTTTTATTAGAAAATAATATAAAGTTAAAAAAAAGTTCCTGCCAACACTGCCATATAGAATAATAAGCGGAGAAAGGAAATTTGCCGCGTAGAGAATTTCATTTGCCACCGAAATTTTGCCGCCCAGTCTGACCCGCGCTTATTGCGATTAGCGAACAAATCGCATCACTTAACCTCCCAAGCCCGCATAACCTCTCCCCACTCTCCCCTCCTCATCCATCTCGCCATCAGTGGGGTGCTGGGGCAATCGTGGCTGCCGCGCCGCCGCCTGACGCCGGCTGCTGGGCGGGAGGGTGCTGGGCCAGGACGCCGCCGTCGACGATCCACTATCCACGGTCTGCGCAAGGTATGCTGCCATCCACGATCTTCCTCCCCTGGCTTGGCCCAGCCGCACTCGCGAGCGCTCGCGACAGCCCCCCTCCACTCACGTCGCAGCACCGCACCGGCCTCCGCCCTGCGCCCTCAGCTCCGCGGCCCCGTGTCCGGCGTTTGGGGCCGTCGGTCACGCTCCCGCCTCCGCCTCTGCCCTTCGCCCCTCGCGGCTCGGCCCCTCGGCCTCTACTCCTCCAGCGCCTGCGCATCTGTGCGAGGCCGCCAGCTGCTCAGGTCGTGCGCTGGTGTACAGACTGCACTTATCTGAATTTCGAAATCCACTTCTTAATTTTCTTCTTTAGAAGAACTTGTGGAATATCGTCCATTGAGTTGTTATCTGCTACTGATACAGAAGTTGCATACGTAGAGTAATTAACATCTTTTCTGCAACTGAGAAAAGAAATGGCAACTGAATCAAAACAACACCTGAATGATCCAGAGGCATGTATCTTAATAGTAGCATTTAGTTGCAGCCCAAATTAACATATCACCTCTGCGCAGATCCAAAAGGTTTGCAAGTCCTCTTAACTATTGTGCTTTGCGACTGAACCCTCTCCTGACAAAATCTTTTTGGATTTTGATCTTCTCTGTTCATTGTAACTTGGCTCTTGGAATGACAGTTAAGAGGACTACTGATTTACCTGCTGTGCACAACGATATAAATTATGTGTGCCATCCATCTGGCAGTCTCTAATATTATGCTGCAATGTCTCTTGTCAACTGATAAGCCTCTTGCAAGCTGCTAATAACTAGTGCTTCTGTCAAGTACTAGTTTGACAAGAATTTGCATTCTGTTTTTTTTCTTCCAAAAAGCATGTCCCGAAATTTCGAGCTTGGACATTAACTTCATTTGTTACCGAATTTAGCGATAGTTACCTTGCATGAGCTATTGCAGTGATCTCCTTGCATGAGATGGGTTCAGTGTATTTTTGCATCATTGTTCATCAGGTAGAGGCAAGTCTGAACAAATACAGAGGGATGCGAAACTGTATTTCCTCCAATAAGTTTACAAAAGTGTGACGTGATTTTTCAGCCGATGTTCCTCCAATCAGAATATTCTGACCAACGAATGGATTCGCTAGCTAGCAGCTTGGCTTGCTCAGGCAGGCACACAGCCTGACCAGTGGAGGGGGTCGAACCTGGTGACCCGCTGGGCGAACCTGTCCAGTTGGACAGTGGGGTGGTACGACCCGTGAACCGTGTTTGTCAACGGTGGAGCGACGGATCTTGATTAGGTGCGCCCGAACTGCACCGTTTGCAGTTTGATTTGTGAGATAAATTTTTCATTAGAGTACCACACTGTGTACTAGTAGTCCAAATTAGGAAACATAGATCTTCTTAAAGATATGAGGTTTGTTCTGTGATAGCAACACACATGTTACATTAGCTCTAAATTTCTAATTTTCTCAAAGAGAGGAGAAAACTCTCAACTCTCCTCTGAATTTCTAATCTTCTCAAAGAGAGGGGAAAACTCTAAACTCTTGAACATTGAGTACATTAGCTCTGAATTTCTAATCTTCTGGGGGGGACTCTTAACTCCTGAACATTGAGACATTGTGCCAAGATGCCTAGTACAGACCGAATGTCAGCTCAATATATCTGACTTTCTGAAAATTCTGAGTAACTGAAAATTTAGTAAATCATCTATCCTTATTGTGGGAGTCAGAGAGGGAGACAATGCTGGGGAGAGCAACACACTGCTATTGAGTTGTGGGGCTTGTCTTGGCTAACTATGTGGCTCTGATTTTTTGTCCTCACACGCAAGAGAAATATTACTGTATCTAATTAGCCTGCAGATGCATACACCACTTAAGCAGTGAATAGAGATATCTACTAAGTTATTATGCATTTTGTCCTTCATTTTTTTCTGTAACTAACACCACTAATGCACTGGCGATCTGCCTATGTTAATATACATACCATTTCCAAATATTTGTTGATTGCTATGTGTTTGGCTGTTCATGTGATTTGCTACTGCCACCTGCGATGTCTACCTATTTTAAAAGACTGTATTGAACCTGTACATAGTCTGATATGCATTTGCCTATTTTTGTGTATGAAAATTGCAATATGAACTATTTTTTTCATGCCTGAAATTTGTAGAATGAAATTCCTAAATTTCTTAGCTCTTAACTGAGAATACAATATGACAAGGGAACTAACATGTTCATCCTATATTTTCTTGATCTCCCATATATAAGCAGAATAAATCATGACAAGAGGACTTCGAAGATTGAGGAATTTGAACATTGATGGACATGGTGCACAACCTGTTCAGGAGGAGCTTGAAAATATAGCAGATGATGAGAACAATGAAAGTTTGCAGTCCCCTCCAGATATTGATGGTTTATTAGCCCGCCTGCCACACCAACCTCGAAGTCCAATTAAGATAATATGTAAGTTTCAGGTTTTTGTGCTTGCATATCTAGATACAATATGAAATCTTACATTTTTCATATATGCAGGGCCAAATGGAGAGGTTAGACAGATTATAGGGGATTTCACACTTACAAATTTACTGGCGTTACAAGGAGGAAAGGTAATTGTAGGGACAGATAAAAACGGTGTCCCAAATGAAAGGTCAGCCTCCATTCTTGGGCAGCACCTTGGCTATGTAGCAGAAAGCCCAACCTTAGCTCCTTTAGACATCCCAAGATTTGACAATCGCAGGTTTGATTCACACAAGGAACAAATAATCAAAGATGTCAAGGTAATTTTTTTTATTATCAGTGCAAGCAAGTACCTCCATGTTTCATCTAAGTACTAACATTTACCTTCCTCTCTATAGCTAAAGTTTTTCTTTCCAAGGCAAACTATACATCTTGCAAGGGACTGGATCCTAAGGACAGTTAATAATAGGTGGCGAGCCTACAAATCTAAGTTGAAGAAACAATACTTCAATCGTGACGAGAGAACTCTAGAAGAAATCATAAGAGAGAAGCCACTAACGGCTAATGAACATCAATGGAGATCTCTTGTTGGAATTTGGTGCCAAGAACAACATAAGGTGCCATCTATTTTCTCAACGTTTATATCAATTTTTAATCAAGGAATGTAACATTGCTTAATCATTGCCTGTCTTTGCAGAAATTATGTGCCACAAACTCTCGTTGTGCAAAAGAACATAAGACTGCACACACAACTAGGAGAAAAAGCCATGCTAGGCTCAAAAAGGAGATGGTGATAAATATTCATCTTCTGATATTTGTTAAATTCCACTGTCATCTATTTTAGATTTGAAATGACACCCAAATAACTCTATTGTGCAGGAATCTAGAAATAAAAGAAAGGTTCATAGGATAGAACTATGGGAGGCAGCTCATAAAAAAAAGAATGGCAGATTCACTACAGAAAAAGTGAAGACACTGATGGTATGTATATTTTCTAGAACGAATGAACTATGCTAGATCTATATATCAGTTTACAATTCTGTAACCTTCCTATATACTCATTTGGATAGGTTGTATCTTATGAGGAATTAAAAAAAAGGAGAGGGAACAACGATGGTAATCGTCTTTCATCTAAAGATTACAATGAAGTGTTCAGTGATATTGTTGCCAAGGATTTCAAAACACGGGGGTACTATGATGATAAGTACTGGAGTCAAGTACAAGTTTCTCAAGGTTTACCTTTTGTTACTCAAACTGAGGAAGAAAGAATGTACCAAGAGAAAGTAAATGCAATGGAAAATAAGATGGAATGCATGAGTGATTTCATGAAGTACATGCTTACTTTTATGTCAAAAAGGTATCCAGAAGATAATCTTGTAAAGGAAATGGAAGCAGCTTTACAGGAAGACGTAATCTTACATTGAACCATGCCCTCCTCTTTCTCTATCTCTCTCTGAAATAAGAGCTTATTTTTTCAACCTTGTGTTGGTTCATATTTTTCAGGCAGCTGATAGTTCTGACCATGAGTGTACTGATGATGACATCCCTGAAGACTCAGATGCTGATGTGAACTCTCTAGCAAATGAGGTGCGGGTATACATACTTAAATTTTAAATATCATTAGCTTACTATAATAGTATTTAAGTTCTTGCTAATGGCTTGTAGAACATGGTTCAAGCCGAGCAGCATCAGCAATCTGTACATAGAATTCTTGGAAGAACTGAAGTCCATACATCTACACCACGTGAGCAAACAACTTCAAAGGTATGTTACAAAGGCCTACTCCAATATCGATGCATATGTCAAAAATCTAGAAACATAGCTAATTTGTTACCAACAACATCAAGCTATAGTTATTTTGGGTCCCTTACATAGCTTTCCCTATCTGAGCGCTGTTGTTCACTGGGCGCTGCAGGAATTGTCCATCCATTTGAGTTTCTGCAAGTGACATGTGTGCATTTATATACCTTCTAGAAAATCATGTGAGACAAATATTCATATCCTTCATATACAGTCATTAATTGTTACTTCTCGACTATCAGGATAAAAGCAAATGCCTGTTCAATCATAAAAGGGCACCAGGTAAGCAACTCATAAAAGTCATGCAAAGAAGTACCAATGTAAGATCAAAGTTGTATTACTGTAAAAGAAAACAGCAAGAAAATCATATTGACGAGTCTGATAAAACAGTCTATAAATTTTAGGTTTTGATAATTTCATTACATGGTGCGCAAATGACACTGCAAGCAAAATGGCCTTAGATTTATATCACCAATCTAGATATCGATTTCTAATTTAATCAAGGCAAAAGAAGAACATTTGCTGAAAATTTTCCCTTTAGTACAGATCTGCTACTCATACAGTTGGCACAGGTCTGCTATTCATTATAGTTGGCGCAGATCTGCTGCTCCATTGTTAATTGCAGTAATATCAGATCATAATCATAAAAATGGAAACAAGAAAGGAGGTAATAGTAAACACTTCTTGGCATCCTTAATCAATCAAATACAAATAAATTCAGATGTACTAAAATAGATGTCTCTCTGACACTAAAATTCAGATGTACTAAATAACAGTAAACACTTCTTGGCATCGTTAGTCAAATGAGAAAGAATAATTGCCAACCTGCATCTCTGATAGAAAAACACATCTAGGAGTAGAAATCTAGGGGTAGGATTCATGCACTAAATAAAATTCAAAATACACATGGAAAGAACGGAGAAGATGGAGAAAATAATGGTTGTGCTGGGTAGGAAAAGGCATGCTTGGGGTAGATGCTAGGGCATCGTCAATAAGGTAGATGGGATTCGGATGGCAGAGCAGACCGGAAGGAGACCTCGGTGAAGTGCTCTGCCCAAGATCGAAGGAAGCACCTATGCAGTCTCTCTGTTCCAGGCGTCAGGATCATATGCACAATATTTTGTTCTCTCTAATCTTCATATTTTTCTTTTTCCCTATTAACTCAGCTAAACTATGCTTGCAGGAGACAACCTGTTGGCATTGTAGTCACAGATTTATCATGTGATCCCATAATGCACAACATGGTACGTCCAAGTTGATATTGTAATATTGTTTCATTTCAAATATAATGGCTCAAATTGATTAAGTGGTGCTATGTTTTGATGTTTTAAAACATGTCTATTATAGAGAACTCGAAGGGTTAAAGCCTCCAGCATGAACATACCAGAATCAGTATGTGCTTTTATTTGACTTATTTGTTTTTAAATCACGTTAGTCACCATTTCAAAGATCATATGTTCATGTTTTGTAATTTGTAGAGACAAGAGGAAGTCTATCTTATTTCACTGATAAACAAAGGCAGAGTTGTGGCCAAAGGGAAGTTAGTGACTACTGATGGCCGAAGAGAGATTTTAGGAACAAAGCTTGGAAAAGAATACTCGGGGGTTTATGTTGAAGGCCTTGAAAATGTTGAACGAGGCAATAAGGGAGATGAGGAGATACCTAGACCATTTGATCAGATTCGTACAATAATTGATGCTATTGGCTATATTATTCCTTGGCCAACTACTAGGGATGAAAACGGATCGGATACGGACGGATATCACTGATATCGTATTTGTTTTCGTATTTATGTCCGGATTCGGATTCGAATACGAATAGTATAAAAAATGACGGATAAGATACGATTGGATATCGACATCATAAATATGTGATTTAAATATTCGGATACGGATACGGTATCGGATGTTAAATATCCGGACTCGGATACGGACGGATTAAAACCCCTCTAAACGGATTCGGTCTCGAATACGGTCGGAAAATATCCGTACCGTTTTCATCCCTGCCAACTACACATGTAAGTTTGATTTTTTTTATTTGAAATAGTACATGTGTCTGTAGCATCTTCAAATTGAGTTACTCATCAACACATGTATCATTGTAGGTGAAGAAAGCTAAAAGTTCATCTCAAACCCGCAATAAGTTGGTACCCGCGGCACGTGGACAAAGCTAGATGGGAAGCAAATTACAAATTTCAAAATGAACAAGATAGGTTTTAGTTGTTAAAAAAATATTTAAGTAATATTTGTATGGTATCGCTGGTTTGTTTATGCTTCTTAGTGAACACAATTGTTTGAGTAATGGACATGTTGGCTATTGAATTACAAATTCTTGTTTTGTCACGGTTGTATGGAATATAATTGATGGTTTACTTCCCATTATTAATCATAGAAAATAGAAAAAAAAATCTGATTTCAATTTCTACATTCATCTCGATATATATATATATATATATATATATATATATATATATATATATATATATATATATATATATATATATATATATATATATGGAACGCCTATTTTTAGTTGGGACGTATTAAAGCGTTACAATATAACGTGTCTATACTACTACACACAAGATATAGATGTATGTACAAAATCATTTCTATAGGTCTTAATACAACTATGACGTTACTATACAACGTATTGATATATGTAGACACGCAATAAAAACGTGGCTACAATATTGTTTCTACTTTTGTTAACATGTGTTTAGACGTTACTATAAAACGTGTCACTTACCACGTCACCTGCCATGCATTTTTCCACGTCACATGCCACGTCAGCTGCCACATCACCTTTCCACGTCACCTACTACATCGTCTCTACACTCCTTAATGCGTAATAATGCGTTACTACAAAACGTGACTATATTAGTAGACACGAATTGTGAATGTATCTACAATATTGTCTCTAATTTTTTTTCACACGTAATGAAACGTTACTATACAACATAACTACACTAACAGACACATGTTATATATGCATCTATAAAAGCGTATCATTGTGTTTAGACATGCATCTAACATGTCTATGAAACGTCCATTCATTTAATATATACGCTTACGTAAATTGTCTCTACGGAGCCTGACACGGTCCATACGAAGACGCTTCTAACACGTTTTCGTAAACCGTGCCTACGTCCCTATAGAGATGAAATTAAGCGTGTCTACTGTCTAAAAAAGCATAGCTACAGGGGGGTTTTCTAGTAGTGAGAGCTTGCTGTTAAAGAAGATCTCACATATAAAAAGTATCCGGTAAAGATTCTTGAAATTGCAGAAAGAGTTAACAGGAGCCGCACTATAAAGATGTGCAAAGTACAATGGAATCGATACTAAGAAGATGAGGCTACTTGGGAAAGAGAAGAAGATCTGAGAAAATCTTATCCGCGGCTTTTTGAGTAAGCATCACCCAATCTCGAGGACGAGATTTCTTTTTAAGGGGTAGAATTGTAACACCCTAAATTTTTAATAATTTCAAAATAGTTAAATATAATTTATTTGTGTAATTGAGTGTGCATTTAAATATAGGGAATAATAAATTTTTGTGAAATTAAAATTAATCATAAGGTTAGCAACTTGTTGATGCACCCATGCTGTGGCATTTTATTTTATGTGATGAGTGGTTTTATCCAAATGCCAAAAGGAATTGAAAATCAATTGAAAATGTGTTTGGAAAATCGAATTGGAAAATGAAAATAAAATTTTATTCACTCTCTTTTCCCTCCCTCACTTTCGGCCCATTGGCCGTTTCCCCTTGGCCCGCACGCCTTCCCTTCCCCTCCTCCCTTTTTCCTTTGCTAGGCCGGCCCGGTCGGCGCTGGCAACCGTTGCCGCCCGCGCCCTTCCTTCCTCTCTGCCACCGATGGCTCGAGCCCACCGGTCAGCCCCTTCTCCCTTCCTCCCGCGTCACGCGCGGCCATGGCGCAACTGCCGCCCATGCCCACGATCCTCGCGTCGTGGGAAGCGCCCTCTCTCGCACCTTGGCCTCTTTTAAACCAAAGCCGGACCCGCCCTGCTCCTCCTATTGCTCTCCAGTTCGTAGTTCTCCCCTCCCGACCTCGCCAAACCGCAGTGCAGCGCTCACTGGAGTGTCGTCCGTCCCCCCACGTCGGCAGTCGTCTCCGAGCCGCCCTCGTCTTTGTTTTACTGCTCGGTGAGCTCGCCTTCATCCCCGCTTCCTCCCCATGCTTTTCATTTTCTTGTTTGGTGGCCTCTAGGGCCGTGTCCGCGAGCTCCGGCGAGCCCTCCGCTGCCGGCCATGGCGCGCATATCGCGCGGGGCACCCCGTGGCCGCAACCGCTCCGGTGAGCTTCCCGCCGCCATTCATGGCCACCGCCGCACCGGACATGTCTTCCGGTCGCGATTTTCCCCGGAGTGGATGTGCTTTCTTCTCCGCTTTCTTCCGGTACTCTCGGTTTTGAAAACCGTGCACTGTAGCGACCGTTTGGACAACTCCGGCGAGCTTCCGGTCGCCGGCAATGGCGGAGCCGCTGTCTCCACCCCCAACTCCGGTGGTCGTGCCTCTCTCTTCCCCTCCCATCAAATCCCTGCCGTCCGATCTGAGATAAACGGCCCAGGAACGTCCATACCCCTTCGTGGACCTTTTTCTTAAAGAGACCCTCAGTTTCTTGCATATCCAACCCGACGTCCTTGGCGTACTCCCGGAGTACGCATTCTCATTTTGAAAACGTAGTTTCTTCGGTTTAAATGAAAAATACGTTTTCAGATTAACTACAAATTTGCCACTACAGTAAAACGCTTATAAAATTATCGTTTTAACTCCGATTTGACCCGTTCAACTTGCGTTAGTTTTGTAATTTCATGATCTACGCAATAGTGTTACTGTTAGACCTATTTTGAGCCTCATGAATCCTCATACTATACTTGCGGAGTATGAGTGTACTCACACTTGTTATTATTTCGTTTTTGGATAAAAATCCCGGATGGGTAACAGATGACAGTTTCTTCGAGGAATTCCCTGAAGATTACTAGGTTTGGGTCAACCAGTCAGCCTTCCCTGTGGAGCAGAGACTTCATTTGAGAGTTGTTATTTACTTTTCCGCTTGTTATGTTAAGAACTACGTGATGTATGTATACAGTGATGATAATTCTGTTAATTTGTCGGTTTATGTGTGCAACTATTCCTGGGACGCACATAAGATGTATGCACTCTATATTATCCTTTAATTGGAGTGTGACATAAAGAATGAGAGAGGAAGAAGAGAAGATATAGAATAAAAAATCATGGGTTAAATGCACGAGAGGTACTTGAACTTGTAATGGGGTGTCACTTAGGTCTCTGAACTTTGAAAATGCATTTCTAGGTATATGAACTTGTTGAATGATACACCGCAGGTCCACAGTTGCCACGTGGCAGAAAATTATGCACTGAACCCCCTGTAAAATATGCCCACTGAACAGATCAGCTCCCGACCGTGAAGACGAAGCTTCGCTGCTGGTCGTGTTGATGCTGGCGCCACTCCGACGTGGTGCGCTGCCAGCGTGCTCCTCGTACCTGAAGTCCTCGCGGCAGGGCCTGTGCGACACTTGCACCTGCGGCTGCGGCAGGGCCCTCCACTTCCACGCTCCTAACAAATTCAAGGACGCCTTCTCCGTGGAGCTCTGAGCGATCTGCCGCGACGACCTCATCTTCCTGCCCAGGGAGGCGTCCGTGCCCTCGGCGGCCTGGGGCCGTTCGTCCTCTGCGTCAAGGTCAGCATGTTGACCGTGGAGCATGTCGGACACCGGCAGCACCTGCAGACCCAGCGTGGTGACGTGCCTCCGGAGCGCCGTGCCGACGACGTGGACCAGGTCCTTGGTCAGTGTCACGCCCAGGTTGCCCTCCTCGTCCTCCATCTGCAGTGCCATATTGAAGGCCACGTCGTCCACGCCGTGGTGCGTCCGCAGCGTGCGCACCAGCTCGTACTTGGCGTCCGCGCGCCGGGAGGGGACGTCCGTCACCAGTGCCGGCGCGCGCTGTGCCCACGCGGAAGATACAGTTGGTCACTAGCATGTGCTTGTTCTTGGCAAAGTACCAGTTCAGGCTCGTGTTCTTGCAGAAGGGGCAGCGCGCGCCTGAGCACGTAGGAAAGTTGGAGAGCAGCGCGGGTGGGAAGAGGTTCGGTTTAGGGGCTGATATGTTCAGGGGGTCAGTGCATAATTTTTCGCCACGTGGCAACTATGGACCTACGGTGTATTATTCAACAAGTTTATGAATCTAAAAATAAAATTTTAAAGTTCAGGGACCTAAGTGACACCTCATGACAAGTTTAAAGACCTCTTATGCATTTGACTCAAAAATCATTTACACGTGGGGTTCACGTAAAGTGGCAATGATATGACATGTACTCCCGCAATTATCATTTGTTAGGCTACGAGGAGCACAGGCCTTCGTGGCTTTTACAAGATACTGTCTCATACTCCCGCAATTATCATTTGTTAGGCGTAAAGGTGATTTCTCAGTTTTGACTAGTATATATTAGGCGTGGGGAACGTACCGAGGCTAAAGTCCATGTGCAAACATCGGCAAGATGTTCATACGCAGCGAATACGAAGCATTTTTTTGACGATGGACTAACGGCACGCAAGCTTGGTTGATTTTAGTGGGCAGCAATGTTAGCAGCATGCATGCATGCATACAGCGCAGTCCACAACACTTTCCTTAATGCGCCAATTCTCTATGTGAAATTTCTTGGTACGTGTGAAACTATTCTCCACGCCCTATGTTGATGATGAAGAGTTGTATTGAAGTTAGAGATTAAAAGTGACGATCAGTTGACTTGGCCTACTAGCCAATTGGAGTAATTTGCCTGCGTACAGTTTATTTAGGGCAGCCGCAATGGGTAACTCTAAGGTAGCTCTAAGCATTATTTTTATATTTTAATAGAAGAGAGAAAATTGAGCTGTTGATCGAGAGCTAGACTCATACACAGATTCCGAAAGCATATGTGAGTGTCATATGGGCGTAATCATACAATGAGTCATTGCTAAAAGCTAACACTATTGAAGATGTTAGCTTAAAGGTAATACCAGACTCTTACTATTGCGGGTGCCCTTATCGGTGATCGAATCGATGACATGGCCAAGTGGCCATGCTTCTGCAGCCCTCCAGACCAGCATGAGCCATCTTGAACCTGTATAAAAAAAGGAAGGCGAGCCCAGATAGCACACAACGACGACAACAACCCCCACGCAAACCCCCCCCCCCCCCCCCCCCCCCGCCCACCCAAGCGCAGCGCAGTACCCTGCGATCTGCGTGGTGTCTCTCTCTCATTTCTATACGCCGCTCGACTTATGATGGCGAGACTCACTGCTTGCTTTGCTCTGTCAGCCGTCCTAGTGCTTGCCACCTGGATTTGTTCCGGAAATGGGCAGCCGTTTCCAACAGATCCGGTTACCGGGTGTTTGCAGTTTCGTCCTGGTGGTTACCTTCCCCTTGCCTTTCCTATTGTATTGGACTTCCTTGTCAGGTTGCCGCCGTTGAGGATAATCAGCAGGGGAAACACTAGCCTGAGCATAGCCGCTGATGACAACGGCAACGTTGTTCTTGCCAAAACCAACTGCCGGGACCTCCGACAGGTACGCAAGAAGGCTTACGTGAATTGAAGCTGCATTTTTTTATTTTTTTTTGTGACCACATCCACCCATTGATATGATCGATCTATATGCATGTCTTGCTGTTTCCCTTTGATTATACATACATTAATGTGAACGCTCGTTGCACCCATGCATATATTCGTGTAGCTGTGGGTTCAGCATTTCCCCTACCCTTGTGAGAATCGGTTCTCGCTGGTGAACCTCGCCAAGAAGAATGAGATGCGGGCAATGATGATCCTTGAAGACGGTCCTTACCCGGTATATATATATATATATATATATATATATATATATATATATATATATATATATATATATATATATATATATATATATATATATATATATATATATATATATATATATATATATATATATATATATATATATATATATATATATATATATATATATATATATATAGCTCATTCGGCTCTTCCTTGTATTTTGGATTGATGCCTTGTCTTTGATGAGGTTGAAGCAAGCCGGAACAATTTCCATCCATTATCTAAAAAAAAGTATGTAATGTAACAGATGATGAAGCTAGCGCGATACGGCCGCTGGAACGTGCCTGCGTATGCGCTGTGGACGCAGGACACCCCGCTCTTCTGCGATGGCTTTTACAAGATACGGTCCTGCTACAAAGATGGACGTTTGGTCCTGGACGGACTACGTGGGAACGTACATGATGGCACGGTTGTAGGGGCCTATCCTGCTCACCATTCTGCGGATAACGTCCTATGGAAGATGGAAGGCTTCTTGTCCAATCCCTGATCCAGTTTCAGTGCATGTTATTTTCAAATAATCGTGACCTGTTTCCTAGAGTTTGTTTTAAAATATCATCTGCCTGGATGCTTACATGTTTCAAATTCCCACGTAGAAGTAGAATAAACACGCCTGTGTGCACACAGGATATGATGATATATGTATTGGGAGTATTATATTGCCCAGATTGTTATTACAATGTCTCGTTTGGATACTTTCCCGTTGACTTCATTAATGTTTCTCTTGCATCTCCAACTAATATATATATTGGGCTAGATTCTCCATGCATTACGCAGAAGTACACTGTCGCGCGCCCTCTGTCTGGGACCGTGTATATAGCACCAAGGACGGTGTTGGTATATACAAATCCATTCCTCCATTCGAGAATACATGTCCTTTTAATATTCCTTTTTTTTTTGAACAAACGGCAAAAGCTTTGCCACATTTTTATTAGAAGAAAAATAAAAAAACAAAACAAAAGCAAGAAAAAAAGCTGTCTTCACTATGAAGAGGGTAGGAAAAAAGGAGAGAGGAAAAGAAAAACACCAAAACAACTAGAAATTATTTGGGGGAATTCCTCGACTGTACACCTCTACCGCTTCTTCTTTAATCAGAAAGGCTATGTTCAAAGGTTGCTTTGATAATTGTTGAAAGGTCCTTCTATTGCATTCATTTCAAATGTTGCACCAGAAGTAAGGAATTAAGCCATCGAAGTCTCGTCTTCTTGTCTCATCAATCTTTAATCTTGTCATTCTCCACCACTTGTACAGCACTAGTACACAAAACCTCAACGCTGGCGGACCTATTTCTACTGGCGTTTTTTCCAACCGCCTACGCTGGGGACCAGTAGAAATAGGAGCATAGCATAGACGGTTGCTTGTGAACCGCTCGTGGAAATGGATTTTTATAGGCGGTTCACTTAACGAACCGCCTGTGCAAAAAATTCCCGAAAAAAATCCGAAAATAAATAGCAAAAAAAATTTAATTAGGAGGAGGACCCCACCGCCTGCGTCCGCCCGTAAGTCGCAAGTCGTGCAATTTTTCGCGCAAAAATCACGCGCTACGCGCTCCCGATGGGATTCGAACCCACAACCACGGCCTCGCATGGAGCCTCCTCTACTACTGTACCACACACTCACATGTGTCCATATACCCTTTCGGTTCCCCACATATTATAAAAATCCGAGTGTAATTTGCTTGTTTGAGGTGCTAAACGATTTCAAATCAAAAAGCTGTCAACTACAAAGTTTCATAAATTTTCGAGACGAACAACTTTCGTATTGGTCATTTCTCCATCCGAGGTCGTTTATAAAATTTGAATTTAAAATTTGAGACCATTCAAACGTAGTTTTCGTTAACAAGATGATTTCAAATTAAAAAGTTATTATTTACAAAGTTTCATAACTTTTCGAGACGAACAACTTCTATTTTGGGTGTTTTCTCATCCGAGATCATTTGAAAAAATCGAATTTTAAAAAACACGAGTATTTCTAGTGGCGGATTTCTTAACGAACCGCCTGTAAAAATGGATTTCTATAGGCGGTTTGTTAGGACAACCGCCTGTGAAAAAGGCGGTTGTCTTAACAAACCGCCTGTAAAAATCCATTTTTACAGGCGGTTTTTGTCTTGGGGTCCACCGTTTTATTTCTACTGACGTGTGATAACTAAAACCGCCAATAAAAAAAGCAGGCGCCGGGAAAAATCATCTTTCTACTAGTGCGGTGAGCCGCTGAAAACCACGCAGCTCACTGATGAGTGTTTTCCCCAGCCGATGATGATGTTCCAGACCTGTTCGGTAGAAGGGTAATCCATGCAGAGGTGATTTACCGTTTCGTTAGTCGTATGGCACAATTTACATATTAGATCATGCTGGCTAAACTTCTATTTCTTATGGGATATGCTATGATACTTTCAAATAATTGTGGATCATTGATCTGTATAGATATTATCACATATTACCTACTCCCTCCGCTCCAAATGATAAGTTATTTTGGCTTTTCTAGGTTCATTGCTTTTGCTATGGATCTAGACATAGTGTAGTATCTAGGTGCATAACAAAAGCTATTTATCTAAACAAACCCAAACGACTAATAATTTTGGAACAGAGGGAGTGTTATATAAGAGGCAATAGGAATGCCGGTAAATCATTTATAGTACATAGCAGCAGGCCATGTAGAGTGAAGGTTTCTTGTTTGTACTAATCCCACGTCTTAACACCATCTGACCATAGTGTTTTAAGATACACATCAATCATTGCCTGGACGGACTACATGGGCACGTACACAAGGGCACGGTTGTAGGGGCCTATCCTGCTGACCATTCGGCGAGTCATTGCCAGGCCTATCCCACATTGTAGTCCGCCTCTGGTGGCAGCTGGCTGTCTTCATCAATAACTTTGCTCCGGTCCTGCTACATCC
The DNA here is from genome assembly GCA_038087645.1 of Saccharum hybrid cultivar R570. NCBI lineage: Eukaryota > Viridiplantae > Streptophyta > Magnoliopsida > Poales > Poaceae > Saccharum > Saccharum hybrid cultivar. Next base: position 68,287 of record JAQSUU010000762.1, on the reverse strand, counting down.
CTGTATCAGCTCAGCGTCCTTCCATCCCCTCAATAAAAATAAATAAATAAATAAATAAAAAGCTGAGTGTCCTTCCTCAGCTCGCTGGTTTGCACACATATCTCTGTCATTAACACCTTCCTTGCCATGCTTGTTCCAGAACCTGTCGTCATCCATAAATCCTCGAATGGCAGAGGAGGTGGAGATAGCCGCGATGACAGAGGAGGCGGAGACAGCTGCGGTGACGGAGATGGAGATAGAGATGCACCCGTGTGATGGAACGCACCATCTAGAGCACTCTCTTGATCTGGAGATCGAACTAGACTTAAGCTGGGGGACCTGTGAGTACAAAAATGATTGAGATTAAATGGTTATGAGAAGCCAATTGAAAATCATTGAAAATACAATTTTGTTTACTTTCATCCTACCTATGATGAGGTTGTTGAGGAGGCAACGGTGGCCTAGGCGGCGTCCCGGGAATCACGATGTAGCGCTTGCGCCATAGAATGAATGCATGCTCTGCTTGTCCTAGATTCTTGTCCCCATCACCTCTAGGAATCTCAAGATTCAGTTCCCTATAATCTTTCCCAACTCTATCCAGCACGATGCTAGCATAGCCAGCTGGAGTCTGATTCCCATGGATGACTGCTTCATGGTCCACAAAAAAAGAACAGCGAACGCCACCACAATTGTTAGGTTCCCCATGGGAATGTCCAGTTCACAAGCTGTCTTCTAAGTGATGTCATCCACAGGGTAGCGCCGCAATGCCTCATCATCTTCAGGGAGCCATGCCCGTGGAAGCACAGCTGCTTCTTAGCTAACGGGGCTCATATTGACTACTGGCTCTGATGTGGTCTGTGAAAGGACTGTGACGCCTAGGCGGGGGTGAATTAGGCAACTTAAAATCTACTTGTAAATTATGGCCTCTTTTTCTAACCTTAGCAAAAATATATGCAATTAAGTAATCTATCTAAATGTGTAGCTGTTGGCGGTTGTTATCGACACATTTATACCGCCAACATAAGACCAAAAAAGGAGAGAAACATACACTTCTACACACATGTACCTTTGCTATTGACATGTTTCCACTTGTATCGGTTAGAATTGATATGATTGAAGAAACAGAAGCCGGAAACAGGTGAAACATGACAAGAAAGGCGCTTTCAGGAAGGCATAATTAGCAAAGAAGGGAAATAAGCCCAACCAGAGAACAAAACATGGGCCAACCCACATCACCACCGAAGCCCAGACACAGCAGGAAGCCCACGGCGCTAAGGAGAGGACGGGCTGGGCCAGCCTAGGCGCGAGTACGCCAGGGGCACGGCCGCGGCCTACCCTCTACCGCCAGGGCCCTCCTCGCTGTGGCGGTTTGGTCATAAATAGGGGCTGGCGGTGCGGGGGTGGATCCAGGAATATTCCCTCCCAAACCGACCAGGCAGCCCCTATATAAGAGAGGGAGGGGGAGGCTCATCACACACACCTCACTACACACATCACACTCTCACTTGAGATCCCTCTCTCCACTCTTTAGGTTAGAATTAGTTTAGTAGAAGTACTAGAGGAGTAGAGAAGCTACCTTGGAGGGCTTGGCACCTTGGAGAAGAATTGGTGAGAATAAAAGAGTTACCTTTTCTCCAAATAGCCATGTCTTCGTCTTATGAATATAGTTTGTGCTATGAACTAGAGTATAGTCAGTTGATATATTCGTAATATATGAACTAGAATATAGTCCCTATGTCATGTTCATATCATACTTGGCTCAATGCTTTATCGTTCATACCATGTTCATGAATAGATTTAGACTTATGTTGAGGTGGTGGTTCATCATGCTTTTGGGTACGTCTAAGTCCTTTACCTGTCGATCCGTAGGGTCGGGGATCTAGAGGGATTTTGGTGGTTTCCTATGTATGCGGGAGAGGTGCCCAGATATATAGGAGTGGGTGAATGCATTTCATGTCCCACAATTGAGGGGTAGGTGGCAGGTGGTGATAGCCCTGTCCGTCCTTCGTAATCCCCCGTGTTCGGCCATGGTGTAGGAGTACGTAAATTGTCACATGAGATTGCTGGCAGACCAGTACTCGGTGGCCTCCTAATCCATCTCACATAGGCCTAGCTCTAACTCATGTACATGTATGATTACTTTGCTCATAGCATATATCTGTATTGAGATATATCTACTCCTCGTAGGACATTCTTTTATTCTTTATTCATTCTTCCTCTCCCCCAGAGTGGAGTGTCAGATGTGTATGTGTGTGTCCACTATCTACACTACGACTGTTTACCCCTGTATGCTCATCTGGTTAGTTATGCACGTATGTCTATCTTGCTCATATCCATAGTAGAACTCTTACTACCATTCCTTCCTACGTGAAAATATAAATAACGATACCCTGATAATACTTCTGGGTGAAATACTACAACGATAGATCCGTGCCCTTGTGGATAACCTCTGTAAACGTTATGACCTATCGGTTGACGTTCCTGAGTATTGCTGCTAGGATAAACCAATTCTACTAACGATGCTAGGGAATGCCAACATGCGTTTCAGACACTGTTACCATCGGTGGGCCTAAACCCCCATTCTTGGTGATCATGTTAAGAAAAGCCAACAAGCATTTCTGGCACCATTGCTGGGGATAGATTCTATCTCTATTCTTGGTAGTGATGCTAAGAAATGCCAACAAGCATTTCTAGCGCCATTGCCGGGGAAGGCATTAGATAATAAGACTCTACCTTGATATGATCATGATAGCATGCATGTATGGTAGGCATTTGCTCATACAAGCTAATCTTCTATGTTTTCTCCTATTGTGGGTGAAAACAGAATAGTGCATAAGTGGTTTCAACTTGCCGAATAACTTCGTTCCTGATCCAGAGGCACTCCTAAGGAAGAAGGGGTCTCATGCCTCTACTTCTTCTTCCACTCCACTAATAACCGAACCGCTCATTCCTATACTAGCTGCTACCAACACTATGGCCCACAAGTCACTTTGTGAGTTCTCCGTCTCGGCTGTTGCCAACGTGCCTACAGGCCCGCTATCAGCATTGGTGACAAGAATTTTGAACTTAGGACTGGGCTGATCACCATGGTACAGGCCAACCCATTCTGTGGACTGCCCAATGAGGATGCCAACGCTCACTTGGCACACTTCCTTGAACTGTGCGACACAATCGTCATCAAAGACGTCGCACCCGAGGCTATCAGGCTCCGTCTGTTTCTCTTCTCCCTCGTGGGGAAGGCGAAACAGTGGTTCTACAAGGACAAGGAAGCTATGAACACCTGAAGCAAATGCTTCATGGCATTCCTCGTGAAATTCTTCCCTATGGGCAAAACCAATGCCCTACGGGGAAGAATCAACAACTTCTAGCAGACTTCAATGGAACCCATCCCGGAGGCGTGGGAGAGGCTACAAGAATACATCCAAGCATGCCCTCACCATGGGATGGAGAACTGGCTGGTGCTCCAGAACTTCTACAATGGGTTAACACCCATGTCAAAGGGGCACCTCGACGCCACTGATGGTGGCGCATTTCTATCGCTCACCACCAACGGGGCTATAGCTCTAATCGAGAAGATGGTGGCAAATCAAGGCTGGGGGAGGACTGAACCCTGGCCAAAACACAAAAGGCATGCATACCATGAAGGAGACAGATATGCTTGCCGCAAAAATAGATCTACTCCTCAAGAAGTTTGATGAGTGTGGCACCGACGTCAACACTAGCACCGTCAAAGCCATGGACTCGCAAATGACGTGCGAAGTCTATGGTAACGTTGGCCATTCAGGGAATGACTACCCCGAGACCCGTGAAGAGGCACAATACATCAACAACGGGTATCGCCAACAAGGAGGAGGCAACAATAATGGCTGGAGTAACCAACCTCATCCACCATTCCAAGGTAATTCGAATTACAATTCAAATTTCAATTCAAATTAACCTTCACTTAAGGATTTGGTTCTAGGCCAAGCTAAAATAACCGAAAACCTTACCGAAAAGATGCTGAATAATGATAAAATATTAGAAAATATAAAATCAAAACTTGAAAGCTTATCTACCACTGTCCAAAACTAGATGAGCTTTAATAAAACACTAGAAAAACAAATAGCTCAACTTGCAGCCGCTATACCTGTCTCTAATTTGGAGAAGACTGCAGGGAAACCTGAAGTCCAATTTGAATCAGTTAACATGGTCTCCACGAACTACGGTAAGCATAAATGCCAGAGAAGGCAAGGCTACTTTGTAGACCCGCCTTCCATTACCAAGATGGGAGATCCAGGCCTCCCAATGACCACATGTGCTGTCGGACTGCATGTCTTCACGAACGCCTTCTGTGACCTTGGAGCCAGCATCAATGTGATGTCCAAGGTAACATATGATATAGTTCTGGGAGGGCCTCTTGCCCCCATAGATTTTAGATTATAGATGGTAGATCAATCATCACAAAGACCGGTGGGGGTAGCCAAGGACATTCTGGTAAGAATACAACACCAATATATCCCCATAGACTTCGCCATCCTAGACATGGGCCAAAATAAGGAAGTTCCTCTCCTCCTTGGGAGACCATTCCTTAACACAACACATGCCAAATTACATGTGGGAACAAGGGTTGCTCATTTCTATATTCAAGGGAAAACATTAACCTACCCATTTAATGGGTTTAACATGTATAAACATGATAAGAACAAGCAACCCAAGATACGAACGAACAAACCTTTCAAACAAGTATGACAAGCAAAAGAGGAGCAATGCTCCATGATTCGGATCAAGTATGGGCCGAACCAACAAGGAATCAAGGAGGTTGAGATCCAACCTCACATGGTGGAGGGCCTCACCAAGAAGAACAAGAAGAGTCTGGATTTGAAAAAGAACAACCCCAAGCACCAGAAGGAATCCCCAAGGGTTATCCCCACACCTTCTAAGAAAGAGAAGGTGTGGAAACATCAAGAAGAAGCTCTAAAATCCACCACCATACCACCAAAGGAGAACAAAATGGTGTGGAGGCCCAAGAAGAAGGACACATCCGTACCCGCTCCCCCGGGCATGGATATCCCTTCATCAAGCAAACAATGAAGGGGGGAGAAAGTCTTGTTCATTGGACTCTAAACCATGAACCCTCGCCGAAGGTAATCGGTAGTTACCCTTTTTATTTTCATACTATAAATAAACACTGCTAGTATAAAATAAATAATAATCATGAAAATAAAAATAATAGAAACATGGTGTTTCCAAACCAAAAATTTCACCTCCATGCAAACTATCTTGGCTTGGGGAAATGATGTGTGATCCATCATCGCCCTATAGGTTCTATAACGCAAGCATGGTGCTTGGGTTATTTAGCCTGCTATGATCATACTAAGATCGCTAGTCTGGTCATTGAGCTAAAACTATATGCATATGATGTGAAAAATAAAATAAAATAAAATAAAATAAAATAAAAATAAAAAAATATTTGATAATAGTTATCATTTGATAAAATCTTGGTTAATCTTAAAATTTTACATGAAGTATGTTTTGGCTTGAAGCATGGTTTGTGTGTGACCATGTCTTCATAGGCTCTTTAAACTAGCATGGTACTATGGTTAATTGGCCTACCTTGATTAAATGTCACATTTGATCATTGTTCTAAAACTTGCCAAATGTAAACTTTGAATGATAAACCAAAGTCATAAAAAAACATTTGCCTTTCAAATAAACTCTTGTTTATGCTAGTATGCCTTGGTTTAAAAATATGATTTGTAGCGATCATATTTTCATAGACTTTTCAAATTAAGCATGGTGCTTAGGTTGACTTGTCTACCTTGATCAAATTAGACAACTATTTAGTTTGATCACTGTTCCAAAACTGCTAAGTATAAAACAAGGATAAAAACTACAAATTAAAAAAAAATAAAGTAATGTACCTACCCCGGAGTCTTCATCAAGCAACCTCGGACCACTGGCCTTGAGCTAGTTTGGGGGAGGGCTCCGCACAGGTATCATGCATTGCATATTTATTTTATTGCATTTGTTTTCTTTCTTTGCATATTTATTCACCATGCATACAAAAAAATAATATTTATTCCACTCCACATATATGTGTTGTAGAAATATTAGTTCTATCCTTGTTAAGATGATGAATAATTGCTCTGTCTTATGTTTCAACTATGCCTAGCTTATAGCTTAAGTTTTCTCTAAGATTTGAGTTTATTGGCCAAAAATATCCTATCCTAAAAACTTGAAACTTGTGGGTTACAAAAGCTTAATCTAGTATAAGTAGTTGCTTGACATGATATAGTGCAATAGACTTTGCTAAGACTTTATTCTAAGAAAGACTTGACATTCAGAGTTTTTATTTTCAAAATGCTAAAATCAAAAGTTCCTGAATGATTCAAAATTCCTACCAAAAAGCCATATTACACATTCATATACAAACCTTTAGTCATATGCTACTCGTATTCATGGTGAGCTTTGTCAAATTGTTGTGACCAATGTTAAGATTCTTTTCATGCACCCATGATCAAGATTCACGTACACCCGCAAATAAAAATGCTGACTCTTACACTAAGAGTTACGCAAAAACATGCGTTTCCATCCACTAAATAACAACTCCATTATTCATGTTGTGAACCTCTCTCTCAAAATTTCACCAAAAAGAAAGTTTGGGCTATGCAAAAATATGAGAGAAATAAAAGATGCCATGCCAAAGAAGCATGAGCCAAAAAGAGAGAGAGAAATAAAAGATTCCATGCCAAAGAAGCATGAGCCAAAAAAAGAGAAAGAAAAGATAGCCCACACTTTTGAAAATAGCAAAAGAGAGAGATACATGACATTGGAGTACATAAAAACCCAAAAATATTCCACACACTTGCACAATCTTTATCAAAGTGTATGACTAGTCTCTCCTATGGTCCGGTCTTTGACTTAGCAACATGAAATGATACAAGTATGCCACTTTTATACTTACATGAGCTCCACACAAGCCCTTTAGATGGTAGGATAAAAGAAAGGCAAAGTCAAAAGCCTTTGGTGAGGAATACATACACAATTGAGCGATCGAGTGTATCATTTGAGGAACTACAATTTGTTTTGCAAAAAAACCTTTCAAAACCTCCGGATAGATGGTCAATCAAAGAACAAAAGATAAGCAGACCTGTTAAAACTGTTCTGTCTTGCAACCACACAAGACTTGGAGAAGGCTAAAAAGCCCCACAAGTAACAAGATAATAACAGTGGACAAAATACCAATTCATTCAAATTGCAGAAGAAAACATTGTTATAAACATGGCATCTTTGAAATGTAATCGGCATAGTAGCAACTCCATATCAACAACAAACGTCTTAGCTTTTGCTCGAGGATGAGCAAAGGGTAACCTTGGGGGATTTTGTTGGCGGTCGTTATTGACACATTTATACCGCCAACATAAGACTAAAAAGGGAAGAAACATACATTTCTACACACATATACCTTTGCTACTGACATGTTTCCACTTGTATCGGTATAATTGATATGATTGCCGAAACAGAAGCCGGAAACATGTGAAACATGACAAGAAAGACGCTTTTGGGAAGGCATAATTATCAAAGAAGGGAAAGAAGCCCAACCAAAGAACAAAACATGGGCCAACCCACATCACCACTGAAGTCCAGACCCAGCTCAGGTGCGAGCGCGCTAGGGGCATGGCCGCGCCCTCCCCGCTGCCGCCTAGGCCCTCCTCGCTGTGGCGGTTTGGTCATCAATAAGGGCCGGTGGTGTGGGGTGGATCTAGGAATATTCCTCCCAAACCGACCAGGTAGCCCCTATATAAGAGATGGAGGGGGAGGCTCATCACACACACCTCACTACACACATCACACTCTCACTTGAGCTCCCTCTCTCCTCTCTTTAGGTTAGAATTAGTTTAGTAGAAGTAGTAGAGGAGTAGAGAAGCTACCTTGGAGGGCTTAGCTCCTTGGATAAGAATTGGTGAGAATAAAAGAGTTATCTTTTCTCCAAATATCTATGTCTTCATCTTATGAATATAGTTTGTGCTATGAACTAGAGTATAGTCATGTTGATATATTCCTGATATATGAACTAGAATATAGTCCTTATGTCATGTTCATATCATACTTGGCTCAATGCTTTATCGTTCATACCATGTTCATGAATAGATTTAGACTTATGTTGAGGTGGTGGTTCATCATGCTTTTGGGTACGTCCAAGTCCTTTACCTGTCGATCCGTAGGGTTAGGGACCTAGGGGGATTTGGGTGGTTCCTATGTATGTGGGCGAGGTGCCCGGATATATAGGGGCGGGTGAATGCATTTCACTCCCACGGTTGAGGGGTAGGCGACAGGTGGTGACTGCCGTGTCCATCCTTCGTAATCCCCCATGTTTGGCCATAGTGTAGGAGTACGTAAATTGTCACATGAGGTTGCTGGCAGACCAGTACTCGGTGGCCTCCTAATCCATCTCACATAGGCCTAGCTCTAACTCATGTACATGTATGATTACTTTGCTGATAGCATATATTTGTATTGAGATATATCTACTCCTCGTAGGACATTCTTTTATTCTTTATTCATTCTTCCTCTCCCCCAGAGTGGAGTGTCAGATGTGTATGTGTGTGTCCACTATTTGAACTATGATTGTTTACCCCTGTATGCTTATATGGTTAGTTATGCACGTATGTCTATCTTGCTCATATCCATACTAGAACTCTTACTACCATGCCTTCCTACGTGAAAATATAAATAACGATACCCTGATAATACTTCCGGGTGAAATGCTACAATAATAGATCCGTGTGCTTGCGGATAACTCTATTAACGTTATGACCTATCAGTTGACATTCTTGAGTATTGCTGCTAGGATAAACCAATTCTAGTAGCGATGCTAGGGAATGCCAACAGGCGTTTCTGACACTGTTACCATGGGTGGGCCTAAACCCCCATTCTTGGTGATCGTGTTAAGAAATGCCAACAAGCATTTCTGGCGCCATTGCCTGGGATAGGTTCTATCTCTATTCTTGGTAGTGATGCTAAGAAATACCAACAACAGCTTTGGTTTTGCTAGTGTGTTGCTATCTTTGCTGCAAAATAGTTATGCAACCTAGGTTCCAATCCTATAAACTAAGCTAGGAAAGGTAAAGCACTCAACCAAGATTGCAATATAAATGCAGAAGCAAAAGATGAGGTAGAGATGCAAACTCTTGTCGATGACTCCAGTATTTTTACTGAGGTATCGAGAAGTACGCAAGCTTCCCCCTAGTCCTCATTAGAGCCCCTTGAAAGGAAGCCCTCGCAAGGGCAAGCTCCTTGTCGGATAACTCCGTGGATAGCCTTAGGCCTTCCCCCTGCGCAAGTGGGTCTTCGATGTGCCTTCTGGCAAGTCTTTCCCAGATCGCTCCCTGTTGTCTTCACTATCAAGCTTCTGGCCGAAATGCCACAGCCTTGTTCCCTTCGTACATGGTGACAGCCACACCAAAAACGAAGTTGGTGTGGTCTCACAAGACTTACAAGCCCCGCCAAGTACAACAATGGTGCGTGCAAGCACCGAGTGGTAAGAGGTGTGCAAACCTCACTAAACACTAGGCTTAAACCTAGACAAAGCGCATATGAGTGTGGTCTAACTAACCTAAGCACTTTGCGAAGCACCTACGCTAATCACCGAGTAATTCTTTAAGCCCTATGCTTGTGGAGAGCACCAAAGTGGAGTATCACCTTGATCTCTAAAACCTTTCCCTTGCTCCCCCACATCCCATTTGGCCATTTTGGGGTCCTATTTATAGCCCCAATATGAGAACCAGCTGTTGGAGTCGTGCCCTAGTTTTCTACTAGCATCGGACTGTCTGATGCATCACTGTAAGGTCCAAATAGGCTAGAGGGGGGTGAATAGCCTAATTAAAACTTCTACAAGAATTACTTAACCACACGTTAGTACAAAAGTTGGCGAAGCAAAAGCACTAGCTCTAACTAATTAAGCAAGCCACCTACACAAGTCTATAACAAAGCTATTCACTAAACACAACAACAACTACAAGCTAGGAACAAGAAGTAATACAAGAGAAGAGCTTTGAGTGATTATACCGCCGTATAGATATGAGAAGTACAAATCAATCAATCACACAAGAGAAGTCCTCGAGAAGAGAATGACACAAGAATTTATCTCGAGGTTCACTTGCATCCCGGCAAGCTACTCCCTGTTGTGGCGATACACCCACTTGTCGGTTCGCGAGCTAATCGACTATCAAGAGTCGAGCCCTCGGCGGGCGCCGCACAACCGCACACAAGATGGGGATCCTCCAAGCCACGAGCTCCACTAGAGTATCCAATTTGCGAACTCCCGTGGGGAAGGATCAAGAACCCCTTACAACACTTGGTGAAGGCTCCAACAATCTCCAATTGTGAGCTCAATCACCTCCGCTGCTCCAAGCCATCCACCATGTCAGGAAACACGGAAGAGTAACAAGAAATCCACAGCAACTCAAAGATCAAGTGCCTCTAGAATGCAACTCTCAAGCAATACACTTGAATCTCACTCAATCTCACTCAAGATGTGCAACTAAGCAAAGAGATGAGTGGAGGGGTTGTTCTATAGCTCAAAGTATGTCTCTAGGTCTCAAAATGTGCAAGAGTTACCCTCAAACCCCGGCCAACGTCTATTTATAACGAAGGGGTATGCAGCTAGCCGTTACGGACGACACAGTTCAAAACGGGATGACCGGACGCACCGGTCAGGGTGACCAGACGCGTCTGGTCACTACAGGACAAGCGTGAACAGTGCGCGTTAGAAGTTACCGTTGCTATGACCGGACGCGCTCTAGCGTATGACCAGACGCGTCCTAGCGTATGACCGGACGCGCCCTAGCGAATGACCGGACGCGCCCCACCTGGCGTCCGGTCAGAGTCCAGTAAGCTCCCATCACGACCGGACGTGTCCGATCGCACGTGATCGAACGCGCCGCACGTCCGATCACCACTTCGCTGCTCTCTGCCCCTCTAGACGCCTGACCGGACGCGCCGGTTCTGTGAAGGACCGGACGCGTCGGTCGCTCACTCTACTTTTTGCGCACAGGTGAACTGATCGGACGCGCTGGTCAGGCCAGACCAGCGTCCGGTCATTAACTCTAGGCACGCTGACCGGATTGAACTGACCGGACACGTCCGGTCATACCGTGACCGCGTCCGATGCAGTGTCCGGTCACCACAGTGAACTCTGTTCGCCTCCGTTTCTTTTCCGACTTCCGGCGCAGTACAAAATAGGCATTTTACTTCTCCAAAGAGAGGAACCCAAACCCCTCTCTACCGCTCAAACACCACCGCCTTCGCAAATGTGCTAACACCACCAAGTGTACACCACCATGTGCATGTGTGTTAGCATTTCACAATCATTTCTCAAGGTGTTATGTTAGCTCTTTTACTAGATCCTAATGCATATGCTCAAGATAATGATCTAGTGGCACTTGATTCCCGAGCTAACCGTGATTGCCCCTCTTGATAGTTGGCTATGTATCCTAAACCCGGTCAATCACTTCTCTACTCATCTTAGACCGGTAAAAGAAAAACCCTATGGTTATACCTTTGCCTTGCGCTCTTAGTTCCTTCTTTTTCACTTGATCATCGTGTCCTTCATTTTATGTGCATCTCCACCATGATCATCATTTTATGTCCATGCATCATCTCTTTGTGATCTTGTGGCCACCACTACTTGCCACATACACCTTCATCTCATGTGTTGCTTGTGCCTAACTCAAAACACTTAACACATGGCATTAGCAACTTGGTGTCATTAATTACCAAAACCAAACTTGGGCTTTCAATCTCCCCCTTTTTGGTAATTGATGATGACCATCACAAAGATATGAAATGAAATCAATTTTCAATTTCAATAGTATTAGCTTCCCCTACATATGCGCTTCCATGAGTTTGGTTCAATTGTGCACATATGTATGGATTTGAATTTTGGGAGAGTTACTACTATCAAATTGATGCTAAGGTATATAGAATGGACCTTTGAAGCATGATACCAATCGGAGTTGCCTTTATATACCATCCTTAGCATCGATGTAGCTAGACACCACTTGTAATACATCACTTGTAAAAGATCACAAACATTAAAGTACCCCGTCAGATCAACATTATAAGCAAAAGGTGTCTAGATACCACTTTTAAAGCTACTCTCAACAAATCATCATTCAAGTTCTATTTCTAGTATACACCATACAAACATGAATACGAATTTAAGCTTTGCAATGCAACAATTCATCATGTTAATGCACATGCAAATGCAACAAATAATTCATGAGCTTGCTCCCCCTACTTGTGTGCTCAATTTTAATTGATCCCTTGATTTCTCTCTCTCTTATTATATCTTTCTCTCGTAACTTAACTTTTTATCTTGTGACGTTTCTATCTTTGTGACTTTTCTCTCACCCTTATTATATCTTTCTCCCTCTTTTACAATATCTTTGTGACCTTTCTCTCCCCCTTTGTCAACAATCACCAAAAAGGTGCCAATTTTAGTGAGAGATAAGTCAATCAATATGAGGGAGTCCAAATTATGGTTCAATCTAGATCACTTGCCTAGAATATGTAATTCGGTTTGATCTAAGCACAAGCTTCTTCACACCTTATAAAGTATAAGGGTTATCTTGAGCATGTTGAATTATACATCATGAGCTCGTTTACTAGATTTAACACTAGGTTTGCAAGCCCACAAACATGTCATATGCTACCACTAGATCAATCAAACATAGAAGCAATAGTGGTACCATATATACATCAAAATCATTTGATTTTTATGAATGAGCCTATTTGTCATGCAAATATGTCTATATGTTCTAACCATGTCCTTAGCAAAGTATGAATGATATGCCAAACAACTTTACCTTGCTATGTTGGAGGAGAGGCATGTCATATAAGAATGTGGGGGTGCACTCATTTCAAGTTGGAGAAGTCAAGTATGTTCAATTCATTCTTCAACTTGTAAAATCTCTTTTCATCAAGTGGCTTTGTAAAGATATCAGCTAGTTGATCTTCGGTGCCAATGCTCTCAATGCTAATATCCCCCTTTTGTTGATGGTCTCTTATGAAGTGATGCCTTATGTCAATGTGCTTGGTTCTTGAATGTTGAACCGGATTTTGTGTCATCTTGATAGCACTTTCATTGTCACAAAACAATGGCACATTCTTGAACTTGATTCCAAAGTCATTCAAGGTGGCCTTCATCCAAAGCAATTGTGCATAACAACTACCGGCACTAATATATTCGGCCTCAGTGGTAGATAGTGCAACACTATTTTGTTTCTTTGATGACCATGAAACAAGAGACCTTCCAAGCAATTGACAAGTGCCACTTGTGCTCATTCTATCAATCTTGCATCCACCATAGTCGGAGTCTGAATATCCAATCAACTCAAAATTAGACCCCTTTGGAAACCACAATCCAACATCATGAGTGCCCTTTAGATATCTCAATATCCTCTTGGTTGCTTTCAAGTGACTTTCTCTAAGTGAAGCTTGATATCTTGCACACTTGCACACACTAAACATCACATCCGGCCTAGAAGCGGTGACATAGAGCAAACTTCCAATCATAGACCGGTATAGCTTTTGATCTACCATATTTTCACTATCATCAATACCCAATTGATCATTAGTGCCCATTGGTGTACTCATTTGCTTAGCATCTTGCAATCCAAACTTCTTGATCATGTCCTTGATGTACTTGCCTTGACTTACAAAAGTGCCATTCTTTATTTGCTTGATTTGAAGTCCAAGGAAGTAACTAAGCTCTCCAATCATAGATAACTCAAACTCATTAGCCATCATATTTCCAAACTCTTCACAAAAGTCTTGGTTAGTTGATCCAAAGATAATGTCATCCACATAGATTTGCAACACAAACAAGTCATTTCCAAGCTTCTTGGTGAAGAGAGTGGTGTCAACCTTTCCCATCTTGAACCCTTTAGAGAGGAGAAAGTCCCTCAACCTCTCATACCATGCTCTAGGTGCTTGCTTCAAACCATACAATGCCTTCTTTAGCTTGTAAACATGGTCGAGCTTCTTGTCATCTTCAAAACTGGGAGGTTGCTCAACATAAACTTCTTCATTGATGTAGCCATTGAGAAATGCACTCTTGACATCCATTTGATAGAGCTTGATGTTGTGTGCACAAGCATATGCTAATAAGATTCTAATTGCTTCCAATCTTACAACTGGTGCATATGTCTCTCCAAAGTCAAGACCCTCAACTTGAGTGTATCCTTGTGCTACTAATCTTGCTTTGTTCCTCACAACCATGCCATCTTGATCTTGCTTGTTTCTAAAGACCCAATTAGTGCCAATCACATTGTAGTTCTTTGGACTCTCAACAAGTTTCCAAACTTGATTTCTAGCAAAGTTGTTTAGTTCTTCATGCATGGCATTTACCCAATTGAAATCCTTCAAAGCATCTTCTAATTTCTTAGGTTCTTCAAGTGACACAAATGAGTAATGCTCATAAAAGGATGCTAGCCTTGATCTAGTTTGAACACCACTTTGAATTCCACCAATGATTGGGTCCAATGGATGATCTCTTGCAATACTAGTAGGTTAGAGTATTGGGAGTTGATTGCTTTCACTTGTTTGACCTTGAACTTGAGCTTCATCATGAGTGCTACTAGAGCTTGTTTGATTTGTATCAATTTGCACATTTTGGTTGATCACATGAATATCATCATCATCAACTTGCATCGGCCTTATATCACCAATGTCCATGTTCTTCATTGCATTTGACAATTGATCTCCTCTCACATCATCATGGTTTTGAGCTTCATTTTGAGATCCTTTGGTTTCATCAAACTCAACATCATGAACTTCTTCCAAGGTGCCATTTGTGAGATTCCAAACTCTATATGCCTTGCTTGTGGTAGAATAACCAAGTAAGAACCCTTCATCACATTTATTTTCAAACTTACTCAATCTAGTGCCTTTCTTAAGAATATAGCATTTGCAACCAAACACTCTAAAGTATGCAATGTTTGGCTTTCTTCCATTCAATAGCTCATATGGTGTCTTTCCAAGCTTCCCATGGCAATAGAGACGGTTGCTACAATAGCAAGCCGTGTTGATGGCTTCACTCCAAAATGAATGACTAACATTGTATTCACTGAGCATTGATCTAGCCATGTTAATCAAGGTTCTATTCTTTCTTTCAACTACACCATTGGATTGAGGAGTGTATGTTGGAGAGAATTGATGTCCAATACCAAGATCATCACACAAATCTTCAATTCTTGTGTTCTTAAATTCACTACCATTGTCACTTCTAATCTTCTTGATGGTAGTCTCAAACTCATTTTGCACCCTCTTGACAAAAGACTTGAATAGATCATAAATATCACTCTTGTCATAGAGAAAGAACACCCAAGTGTATCTAGTGTAGTCATCCACAATCATAAAACCATACTTATTGCCACCAATGCTAGTGTATGTTGTTAGCCCAAACAAGTCCATGTGCAATAGCTCAAATGCCTTTGATGTGCTCATTTCACTCTTACTAGGATGTGCATTTCTAACTTGTTTGCCGGCTTGACAAGCACTACATGGTTTATCCTTCTCAAAGGTGACATCCTTCAAGCCTCTAACTAAGTCATGCTTCAAAAGTTTGTTCAATTGTTTCATTCCAACATGACCAAGCCTTCTATGACATAACCATCCCATACTAGATTTGCTAAGCAAGCATGATGTCAATTGTGCCTCACTATCATTGAAGTTAACCAAGTATAAGCTACCATGTCTAAATCCTTTGAATATCAAATTTGATCCATCAACACTTATGACTTCAACATCATCACTACCAAATATGCACTTGAAGCCAAGATCACAAAGTTGTGCCACCGATAAAAGATTGAAATCCAAGCTCTCAACTAGCAACACATTGGATATGCTCATGTCATTGGAGATAGCAATTTTACCAAGCCCCTTGACCTTGCCTTTCTTGTTGTTGCCGAAAGTGATAGCATCAAAACCACCATTTTGACTTGTATCAATTGATTTGAACATACAAGAATCCCTAGTCATATGTTGAGTGCACCCACTATCAAGCACCCAATGCCTTTCTCCGGCTTTGTAATTGACCTACAAGACAAGATCAATTCTTTTTAGGTACCCAAACTTGTTTGGGTCCTCCAAGGTTAGAGACTAAGCTCTTTGGTACCCAAATGGCTTTCTTCTTTGAGCCCATCCATGGTGCACCAATGAACTTAGCATGAACACCATTTGTACCCTTGGTAAGCATATAGAAAGAATCAAACTTAATTGAGGATACATTAGCATTGGATTTCTTGTTCATGCAATGTTGCTCTATGTGACCAACTTGCTTGCAACTTTTGCAATAGCTATCATTGTTCTTCACAAAACGAGTCTTGTGAGGAGCAAAAGCGGCCTTGGCTTTCTTGGGGTTATAGCCCAATCCCTCTTTGTAGAGAGAAGCTCTTTGGCTACCCAAGCACATAAGCAAGCAGTCCTCACCACCATAAGCCTTAGCTAATGTGTGATTGAGCTCTTTTACCTCCTTCTTGAGATTTTCATTCTCAACTATAAGTGTGGAGTCACAAGTGAAACCATCACTACTAGATGAGGATGATGTAGATGCGCTACATGAAAGGTTAGTGGGAGCAACAACAATAGGCTTATGAAAGGATTCATCAATTATATCACATGATATGCCTATGTTGAAAGTTTTAGCTTTCTCAACATTAGTTGGCATGTTTTCACATTTTTCAACTAGAGAGGAATAGGCTTCTTCAAGCTTAGTGTGAGACTTTTGAAGCTTCTTATGGTCTACCTTTAGACTCTCATAAGATGCTCTAAGCTCATCAAGTTCTTGCATAAGGTTTTTCTTTTCCTTAAGCAAGCCCTTGCACTCCTTTCTAGATTCTTTAAAATGTTGAGTGCAATCTTCTAGTATAGTGATTAGTTCATCTTTAGTGAATTCTTCTTCATCACTATCACTATCACTAGCATTATCATGATCACTCTCATCGTCGGATGATACCTTAGCAGCCTTAGCCATGAAGCACGATGGAGTGTCGAAGAAAGAGACCTTCTCTTGGATGGCAATGCTAGCATGTCCCTTCTTCTTGCTCTTGTTGTCATCCTCATCATCACTTGAGTAATCATCACTATCCCAAGTAGCAACATGAGAATCATTCTTCTTCTTATGAGAGCTCTTCTTCTTTTCTTGCTTCTTCTTCTCCTTCTTGATAGTATCTTCATCATCACTATCATATGGACACTTTGTAATGAGATGGTCCTTGCTATGGCATCTAAAGCATCTCAAGGTATGCTCATTCTTCTTGGATGAGTTCTTCCTCCTCCTTGCACGATAGCCCTTCTTCATGAATTTGCTAAATTGCTTGACAAAAAGAGCCATCTTCTCATCAATGTCATCACTATCACAAGAGCTTGAGTCTTCATCACTTGATGATTCAATCTTAGATTTGCCCTTGGATGTGGTGGCTTTGAATGCCACACTCTTCTTCTTCTCATCATGCTTCTTCTCACTTTCCTTCTTCTTTTTAACCAACTCCTCTTTCTCATTATCTTCTCTATATGAATCATCGGTCATCACTTCTTGAAATACTTGTTGAGGAGTTGAATCCTTCAATGTAGTCCTCACTAGCACGGTGATCAATGTATCAAATCTCTTGGGCAAGCTTCTTAAGAACTTCATAGAGAATTGGTTGTCCTTGACCTCTTCACCAAGTGCCTTGAGTTCATTGACTATGACTTGCAATCGATGAAACATTTTCGGTACACTCTCATCTTCTTGCATCTTGAAGCTAGAAAACTTTTCTTGTAAGATATATGTTTTAGCGGTCTTTGTGCCTTCGGTGCCCTCAAATGTTTCTTCTAGCTTGGCCCAAGCATCATGAGTAATCTCAATGTTCTTTACTTGCTCAAAGGTCTTGTCATCTAATGCCTCATGAAGAGCACTAATGGCATTGTCATGCATTGGAGCTTCTTCTCTTCCACCGGTGTAGGTGCTTCCAGATTAGCAACCTCAAATTTTGTTTCGGTGACCTTCCACACTTCTCTATTGATTGACTTTAGGTGTGCGGTCATCTTAACCTTCCAATATGCATAATTTGTGCCTTCAAAGTAAGGTGCCTTCTTGGTGTTGTTGATGTGCAAGCTTAATTGAGCCATTTCTTTTTCACCGTAGGTTGTTAAGCCTCAAATAAATGATGCCTCGGCTCCGATACCACTTGTAAGGTCCAAATAGGCTAGAGGGGGGTGAATAGCCTAATTAAAACTTCTACAAAAATTACTTAACCACACGTTATTACAAAAGGTGGCGAAGCAAAAGCACTAGCTCTAACTAATTAAGCAAGCCACCTACACAAGTCTATAACAAAGCTATTCACTAAACATAACAACAACTACAAGCTAGGAACAAGAAGTAATACAAGAGAAGAGCTTTGAGTGATTATACCGCCGTATAGATATGAGAAGTACCAATCAATCAATCACACAAGAAAAGTCCTCACGAAGAGAATGACACAAGAATTTATCCCAAGGTTCACTTGCATCCCGGCAAGCTACTCCCCGTTGTGGCGATACACCCACTTGTCGGTTCGCGAGCTAATCGACTATCAAGAGTCGAGCCCTCGGCGGGCGCCGCACAACCGCACACAAGATGGGGATCCTCCAAGCCACGAGCTCCACTAGAGTATCCAATTTGCAAACTCCTGCGGGGAAGGATCAAGAACCCCTTACAACACTTGGTGAAGGCTCCAACAATCTCTAATTGTGAGCTCAATCACCTCCGCTGCTCCAAGCCGTCTACCGTGTCGGGAAACACGGAAGAGTAACAAGAAATCCGCAGCAACTCAAAGATCAAGTGCCTCTAGAATGCAACTCTCAAGCAATGCACTTGAATCTCACTCAATCTCACTTAAGATGTGCAACTAAGCAAAGAG
The DNA here is from genome assembly GCA_038087645.1 of Saccharum hybrid cultivar R570. NCBI lineage: Eukaryota > Viridiplantae > Streptophyta > Magnoliopsida > Poales > Poaceae > Saccharum > Saccharum hybrid cultivar. The sequence continues at coordinate 49,382 of JAQSUU010000762.1, read as the reverse complement.
ATGAGTGGAGGGGTTGTTCTCTAGCTCAAAGTATGTCTCTAGGTCTCAAAATGTGCAAGAGTTACCCTCAAACCCCGGCCAACGTCTATTTATAACGAAGGGGTACGCAGCTAGCCATTACGGACGATGCAGTTCAAAACAGGATGACCGGACGCACCGGTCAGGGTGACCGGACGCGTCCGGTCACTACAGGACAAGCGTGAATAGTGCGCTTCAGAAGTTACCATTGCTATGACCAGACGCGCTCTAGCGTATGACCGGACACGCCCTAGCGTATGACCGGACGCGCCCTAGCGAATGACCGGACGTGCCCCACCTGGCGTCCGGTCAGAGTCCAGTAAGCTCCCATCACGACCGGACGCGTCCGATCGCACGTGACCGGACGCGCCGCGCGTCCGATCACCACTTCGCTGCTCTGTGCCCCTCTTGACGCCTGACCGGACGCGCCGGTTCCGTGAAGGACCAGACGCGTCGGTCGCTCACTCTACTTTTTGCGCACAGGTGAACTGACCGGACGCGCTGGTCAGGCCAGACCAGCGTCCGGTCATTAACCCTAGGCGCGCTGACCGGATTGAACTGACCGGACGCGTCCGGTCATACTGTGATCGCGTCCGGTGCAGCGTCCGGTCACCACAGTGAACTCCGTTCGCCTCCGTTTCTTTTTCGACTTTTGGCGCAGTAGAAAATAGGCATTTCACTTCTCCAAAAAGCGCCGAATCCTGCCTCGCAAGCTCAGCGGGAGGGAGAGAGGAACCCAAACCCCTCTCTACCGCTCAAACACCACCGCCTTCGCAAATGTGCTAACACCACCAAGTGTACACCACCATGTGCATGTGTGTTAGCATTTCACAATCATTTCTCAAGGTGTTATGTTAGCTCTTTTACTAGATCCTAATGCATATGCTCAAGATAATGATCTAGTGGCACTTGATTCCCGAGCTAACCGTGATTGCCCCTCTTGATAGTTGGCTATGTATCCTAAACCCGGTCAATCACTTCTCTACTCATCTTAGACCGGTAAAAGAAAAACCCTATGGTTATACCTTTGCCTTGCGCTCTTAGTTCCTTCTTTTTCACTTGATCATCGTGTCCTTCATTTTATGTGCATCTCCACCATGATCATCATTTTATGTCCATGCATCATCTCTTTGTGATCTTGTGGCCACCACTACTTGCCACATACACCTTCATCTCATGTGTTGCTTGTGCCTAACTCAAAACACTTAACACATGGCATTAGCAACTTGGTGTCATTAATTACCAAAACCAAACTTGGGCTTTCAATCTCCCCCTTTTTGGTAATTGATGATGACCATCACAAAGATATGAAATGAAATCAATTTTCAATTTCAATAGTATTAGCTTCCCCTACATATGCGCTTCCATGAGTTTTGTTCAATTGTGCACATATGTATGGATTTGAATTTTGGGAGAGTTACTACTATCAAATTGATGCTAAGGTATATAGAATGGACCTTTGAAGCATGATACCAATCGGAGTTGCCTTTATATACCATCCTTAGCATCGATGTAGCTAGACACCACTTGTAATACATCACTTGTAAAAGATCACAAACATTAAAGTACCCCGTCAGATCAACATTATAAGCAAAAGGTGTCTAGATACCACTTTTAAAGCTACTCTCAACAAATCATCATTCAAGTTCTATTTCTAGTATACACCATACAAACATGAATACGAATTTAAGCTTTGCAATGCAACAATTCATCATGTTAATGCACATGCAAATGCAACAAATAATTCATGAGCTTGCTCCCCCTACTTGTGTGCTCAATTTTAATTGATCCCTTGATTTCTCTCTCTCTTATTATATCTTTCTCTCGTAACTTAACTTTTTATCTTGTGACGTTTCTATCTTTGTGACTTTTCTCTCACCCTTATTATATCTTTCTCCCTCTTTTACAATATCTTTGTGACCTTTCTCTCCCCCTTTGTCAACAATCACCAAAAAGGTGCCAATTTTAGTGAGAGATAAGTCAATCAATATGAGGGAGTCCAAATTATGGTTCAATCTAGATCACTTGCCTAGAATATGTAATTCGGTTTGATCTAAGCACAAGCTTCTTCACACCTTATAAAGTATAAGGGTTATCTTGAGCATGTTGAATTATACATCATGAGCTCGTTTACTAGATTTAACACTAGGTTTGCAAGCCCACAAACATGTCATATGCTACCACTAGATCAATCAAACATAGAAGCAATAGTGGTACCATATATACATCAAAATCATTTGATTTTTATGAATGAGCCTATTTGTCATGCAAATATGTCTATATGTTCTAACCATGTCCTTAGCAAAGTATGAATGATATGCCAAACAACTTTACCTTGCTATGTTGGAGGAGAGGCATGTCATATAAGAATGTGGGGGTGCACTCATTTCAAGTTGGAGAAGTCAAGTATGTTCAATTCATTCTTCAACTTGTAAAATCTCTTTTCATCAAGTGGCTTTGTAAAGATATCAGCTAGTTGATCTTCGGTGCCAATGCTCTCAATGCTAATATCCCCCTTTTGTTGATGGTCTCTTATGAAGTGATGCCTTATGTCAATGTGCTTGGTTCTTGAATGTTGAACCGGATTTTGTGTCATCTTGATAGCACTTTCATTGTCACAAAACAATGGCACATTCTTGAACTTGATTCCAAAGTCATTCAAGGTGGCCTTCATCCAAAGCAATTGTGCATAACAACTACCGGCACTAATATATTCGGCCTCAGTGGTAGATAGTGCAACACTATTTTGTTTCTTTGATGACCATGAAACAAGAGACCTTCCAAGCAATTGACAAGTGCCACTTGTGCTCATTCTATCAATCTTGCATCCACCATAGTCGGAGTCTGAATATCCAATCAACTCAAAATTAGACCCCTTTGGAAACCACAATCCAACATCATGAGTGCCCTTTAGATATCTCAATATCCTCTTGGTTGCTTTCAAGTGACTTTCTCTAGGTGAAGCTTGATATCTTGCACACTTGCACACACTAAACATCACATCCGGCCTAGAAGCGGTGACATAGAGCAAACTTCCAATCATAGACCGGTATAGCTTTTGATCTACCATATTTCCACTATCATCAATACCCAATTGATCATTAGTGCCCATTGGTGTACTCATTTGCTTAGCATCTTGCAATCCAAACTTCTTGATCATGTCCTTGATGTACTTGCCTTGACTTACAAAAGTGTCATTCTTTATTTGCTTGATTTGAAGTCCAAGGAAGTAACTAAGCTCTCCAATCATAGATAACTCAAACTCATTAGCCATCATATTTCCAAACTCTTCACAAAAGTCTTGGTTAGTTGATCCAAAGATAATGTCATCCACATAGATTTGCAACACAAACAAGTCATTTCCAAGCTTCTTGGTGAAGAGAGTGGTGTCAACCTTTCCCATCTTGAACCCTTTAGAGAGGAGAAAGTCCCTCAACCTCTCATACCATGCTCTAGGTGCTTGCTTCAAACCATACAATGCCTTCTTTAGCTTGTAAACATGGTCGAGCTTCTTGTCATCTTCAAAACTGGGAGGTTGCTCAACATAAACTTCTTCATTGATGTAGCCATTGAGAAATGCACTCTTGACATCCATTTGATAGAGCTTGATGTTGTGTGCACAAGCATATGCTAATAAGATTCTAATTGCTTCCAATCTTACAACTGGTGCATATGTCTCTCCAAAGTCAAGACCCTCAACTTTAGTGTATCCTTGTGCTACTAATCTTGCTTTGTTCCTCACAACCATGCCATCTTGATCTTTCTTGTTTCTAAAGACCCAATTAGTGCCAATCACATTGTAGTTCTTTGGCCTCTCAACAAGTTTCCAAACTTGATTTCTAGCAAAGTTGTTTAGTTCTTCATGCATGGCATTTACCCAATTGAAATCCTTCAAAGCATCTTCTAATTTCTTAGGTTCTTCAAGTGACACAAATGAGTAATGCTCATAAAAGGATGCTAGCCTTGATCTAGTTTGAACACCACTTTGAATTCCACCAATGATTGGGTCCAATGGATGATCTCTTGCAATACTAGTAGGTTAGAGTATTGGGAGTTGATTGCTTTCACTTGTTTGACCTTGAACTTAAGCTTCATCATGAGTGCTACTAGAGCTTGTTTGATTTGTATCAATTTGCACATTTTGGTTGATCACATGAATATCATCATCATCAACTTGCATCGGCCTTATATCACCAATGTCCATGTTCTTCATTGCATTTGACAATTGATCTCCTCTCACATCATCATGGTTTTGAGCTTCATTTTGAGATCCTTTGGTTTCATCAAACTCAACATCATGAACTTCTTCCAAGGTGCCATTTGTGAGATTCCAAACTCTATATGCCTTGCTTGTGGTAGAATAACCAAGTAAGAACCCTTCATCACATTTATTTTCAAACTTACTCAATCTAGTGCCTTTCTTAAGAATATAGCATTTGCAACCAAACACTCTAAAGTATGCAATGTTTGGCTTTCTTCCATTCAATAGCTCATATGGTGTCTTTCCAAGCTTCCCATGGCAATAGAGACGGTTGCTACAATAGCAAGCCGTGTTGATGGCTTCACTCCAAAATGAATGACTAACATTGTATTCACTGAGCATTGATCTAGCCATGTTAATCAAGGTTCTATTCTTTCTTTCAACTACACCATTGGATTGAGGAGTGTATGTTGGAGAGAATTGATGTCCAATACCAAGATCATCACACAAATCTTCAATTCTTGTGTTCTTAAATTCACTACCATTGTCACTTCTAATCTTCTTGATGGTAGTCTCAAACTCATTTTGCACCCTCTTGACAAAAGACTTGAATAGATCATAAATATCACTGGTTGTCATAGAGAAAGAACACCCAAGTGTATCTAGTGTAGTCATCCACAATCATAAAACCATACTTATTGCCACCAATGCTAGTGTATGTTGTTAGCCCAAACAAGTCCATGTGCAATAGCTCAAATGCCTTTGATGTGCTCATTTCACTCTTACTAGGATGTGCATTTCTAACTTGTTTGCCGGCTTGACAAGCACTACATGGTTTATCCTTCTCAAAGGTGACATCCTTCAAGCCTCTAACTAAGTCATGCTTCAAAAGTTTGTTCAATTGTTTCATTCCAACATGACCAAGCCTTCTATGACATAACCATCCCATACTAGATTTGCTAAGCAAGCATGATGTCAATTGTGCCTCACTATCATTGAAGTCAACCAAGTATAAGCTACCATGTCTAAATCCTTTGAATATCAAATTTGATCCATCAACACTTATGACTTCAACATCATCACTACCAAATATGCACTTGAAGCCAAGATCACAAAGTTGTGCCACCGATAAAAGATTGAAATCCAAGCTCTCAACTAGCAACACATTGGATATGCTCATGTCATTGGAGATAGCAATTTTACCAAGCCCCTTGACCTTGCCTTTCTTGTTGTTGCCGAAAGTGATAGCATCAAAACCACCATTTTGACTTGTATCAATTGATTTGAACATACAAGAATCCCTGGTCATATGTTGAGTGCACCCACTATCAAGCACCCAATGCCTTTCTCCGGCTTTGTAATTGACCTACAAGACAAGATCAATTCTTTTTAGGTACCCAAACTTGTTTGGGTCCTCCAAGGTTAGAGACTAAGCTCTTTGGTACCCAAATGGCTTTCTTCTTTGAGCCCATCCATGGTGCACCAATGAACTTAGCATGAACACCATTTGTACCCTTGGTAAGCATATAGAAAGAATCAAACTTAATTGAGGATACATTAGCATTGGATTTCTTGTTCATGCAATGTTGCTCTATGTGACCAACTTGCTTGCAACTTTTGCAATAGCTATCATTGTTCTTCACAAAACGAGTCTTGTGAGGAGCAAAAGCGGCCTTGGCTTTCTTGGGGTTATAGCCCAATCCCTCTTTGTAGAGAGAAGCTCTTTGGCTACCCAAGCACATAAGCAAGCAGTCCTCACCACCATAAGCCTTAGCTAATGTGTGATTGAGCTCTTTTACCTCCTTCTTGAGATTTTCATTCTCAACTATAAGTGTGGAGTCACAAGTGAAACCATCACTACTAGATGAGGATGATGTAGATGCGCTACATGAAAGGTTAGTGGGAGCAACAACAATAGGCTTATGAAAGGATTCATCAATTATATCACATGATATGCCTATGTTGAAAGTTTTAGCTTTCTCAACATTAGTTGGTATGTTTTCACATTTTTCAACTAGAGAGGAATAGGCTTCTTCAAGCTTAGTGTGAGACTTTTGAAGCTTCTTATGGTCTACCTTTAGACTCTCATAAGATGCTCTAAGCTCATCAAGTTCTTGCATAAGGTTTTTCTTTTCCTTAAGCAAGCCCTTGCACTCCTTTCTAGATTCTTTAAAATGTTGAGTGCAATCTTCTAGTATAGTGATTAGTTCATCTTTAGTGAATTCTTCTTCATCACTATCACTATCACTAGCATTATCATGATCACTCTCATCGTCGGATGATACCTTAGCAGCCTTAGCCATGAAGCACGATGGAGTGTCGAAGAAAGAGACCTTCTCTTGGATGGCAATGCTAGCATGTCCCTTCTTCTTGCTCTTGTTGTCATCCTCATCATCACTTGAGTAATCATCACTATCCCAAGTAGCAACATGAGAATCATTCTTCTTCTTATGAGAGCTCTTCTTCTTTTCTTGCTTCTTCTTCTCCTTCTTGATAGTATCTTCATCATCACTATCATATGGACACTTTGCAATGAGATGGTCCTTGCTATGGCATCTAAAGCATCTCAAGGTATGCTCATTCTTCTTGGATGAGTTCTTCCTCCTCCTTGCACGATAGCCCTTCTTCATGAATTTGCTAAATTGCTTGACAAAAAGAGCCATCTTCTCATCAATGTCATCACTATCACAAGAGCTTGAGTCTTCATCACTTGATGATTCAATCTTAGATTTGCCCTTGGATGTGGTGGCTTTGAATGCCACACTCTTCTTCTTCTCATCATGCTTCTTCTCACTTTCCTTCTTCTTTTTAACCAACTCCTCTTTCTCATTATCTTCTCTATATGAATCATCGGTCATCACTTCTTGAAATACTTGTTGAGGAGTTGAATCCTTCAATGTAGTCCTCACTAGCACGGTGATCAATGTATCAAATCTCTTGGGCAAGCTTCTTAAGAACTTCATAGAGAATTGGTTGTCCTTGACCTCTTCACCAAGTGCCTTGAGTTCATTGACTATGACTTGCAATCGATGAAACATTTTCGGTACACTCTTATCTTCTTGCATCTTGAAGCTAGAAAACTTTTCTTGTAAGATATATGTTTTAGCGGTCTTTGTGCCTTCGGTGCCCTCAAATGTTTCTTCTAGCTTGGCCCAAGCATCATGAGTAATCTCAATGTTCTTTACTTGCTCAAAGGTCTTGTCATCTAATGCCTCATGAAGAGCACTAATGGCATTGTCATGCATTGGAGCTTCTTCTCTTCCACCGGTGTAGGTGCTTCCAGATTAGCAACCTCAAATTTTGTTTCGGTGACCTTCCACACTTCTCTATTGATTGACTTTAGGTGTGCGGTCATCTTAACCTTCCAATATGCATAATTTGTGCCTTCAAAGTAAGGTGCCTTCTTGGTGTTGTTGATGTGCAAGCTTAATTGAGCCATTTCTTTTTCACCGTAGGTTGTTAAGCCTCAAATAAATGATGCCTCGGCTCCAATACCACTTGTAAGGTCCAAATAGGCTAGAGGGGGGTGAATAGCCTAATTAAAACTTCTACAAAAATTACTTAACCACACGTTATTACAAAAGGTGGCGAAGCAAAAGCACTAGCTCTAACTAATTAAGCAAGCCACCTACACAAGTCTATAACAAAGCTATTCACTAAACACAACAACAACTACAAGCTAGGAACAAGAAGTAATACAAGAGAAGAGCTTTGAGTGATTATACCGCCGTATAGATATGAGAAGTACCAATCAATCAATCACACAAGAAAAGTCCTCGCGAAGAGAATGATACAAGAATTTATCCCAAGGTTCACTTGCATCCCGGCAAGCTACTCCCCGTTGTGGCGATACACCCACTTGTCGGTTCGCGAGCTAATCGACTATCAAGAGTCGAGCCCTCGGCGGGCGCCGCACAACCGCACACAAGATGGGGATCCTCCAAGCCACGAGCTCCACTAGAGTATCCAATTTGCAAACTCCTGCGGGGAAGGATCAAGAACCCCTTACAACACTTGGTGAAGGCTCCAACAATCTCTAATTGTGAGCTCAATCACCTCCGCTGCTCCAAGCCGTCTACCGTGTCGGGAAACACGGAAGAGTAACAAGAAATCCGCAGCAACTCAAAGATCAAGTGCCTCTAGAATGCAACTCTCAAGCAATGCACTTGAATCTCACTCAATCTCACTTAAGATGTGCAACTAAGCAAAGAGATGAGTGGAGGGGTTGTTCTCTAGCTCAAAGTATGTCTCTAGGTCTCAAAATGTGCAAGAGTTACCCTCAAACCCCGGCCAACGTCTATTTATAACGAAGGGGTACGCAGCTAGCCATTACGGACGACGCAGTTCAAAACAGGATGACCGGACGCACCGGTCAGGGTGACCGGACGCGTCTGGTCACTACAGGACAAGCGTGAATAGTGCGCTTCAGAAGTTACCATTGCTATGACCAGACGCGCTCTAGCGTATGACCGGACACGCCCTAGCGTATGACCGGACGCGCCCTAGCGAATGACCGGACGTGCCCCACCTGGCGTCCGGTCAGAGTCCAGTAAGCTCCCATCACGACCGGACGCGTCCGATCGCACGTGACCGGACGCGCCGCGCGTCCGATCACCACTTCGCTGCTCTCTGCCCCTCTTGACGCCTGACCGGACGCGCCGGTTCCGTGAAGGACCAGACGCGTCGGTCGCTCACTCTACTTTTTGCGCACAGGTGAACTGACCGGACGCGCTGGTCAGGCCAGACCAGCGTCCGGTCATTAACCCTAGGCGCGCTGACCGGATTGAACTGACCGGACGCGTCCGGTCATACCGTGATCGCGTCCGGTGCAGCGTCCGGTCACCACAGTGAACTCCGTTCGCCTCCGTTTCTTTTTCGACTTTTGGCGCAGTAGAAAATAGACATTTCACTTCTCCAAAAAGCGCCGAATCCTGCCTCGCAAGCTCGGCGGGAGGGAGAGAGGAACCCAAACCCCTCTCTACCGCTCAAACACCACCGCCTTCGCAAATGTGCTAACACCACCAAGTGTACACCACCATGTGCATGTGTGTTAGCATTTCACAATCATTTCTCAAGGTGTTATGTTAGCTCTTTTACTAGATCCTAATGCATATGCTCAAGATAATGATCTAGTGGCACTTGATTCCCGAGCTAACCGTGATTGCCCCTTTTGATAGTTGGCTATGTATCCTAAACCCGGTCAATCACTTCTCTACTCATCTTAGACCGGTAAAAGAAAAACCCTATGGTTATACCTTTGCCTTGCGCTCTTAGTTCCTTCTTTTTCACTTGATCATCGTGTCCTTCATTTTATGTGCATCTCCACCATGATCATCATTTCATGTCCATGCATCATCTCTTTGTGATCTTGTGGCCACCACTACTTGCCACATACACCTTCATCTCATGTGTTGCTTGTGCCTAACTCAAAACACTTAACACATGGCATTAGCAACTTGGTGTCATTAATTACCAAAACCAAACTTGGGCTTTCAATCACACACTGCCATTGTCCGATGTCTCTCAATGGTCACTTTGTTAGAGATGACCGTTAGCCGATCGTTAGCGCGTACATCACATTGGACGCTGACAATTTGTCTGATGCTAAACACTGGACATGTTCGATGCCCGCTGCGCCTCTCTGGATCCTCTCTGGAGACCATCAGACCCTACTATGTATTTGTCCGAAGCTCCACTGATGACTCGGTCCGATGCATGCTGAATGGCTGCTATGTCTATAAACAGTGACATCATTTAGTCCGATTGTAACACCCTAAAAATGGCATCTTTTCAAAATAGATTTATTTGTACATTTTTATGTGCATTCAAATGTAGAAAAAATAATAAATTTTATGAAATTATTATCAAATACAAGGATAGACACATGTTGATACATATATGCTGCTGCATTCTTATTTTTATATTGTGTGGTTTTGACCAAAACTGAAAAGGATTCAAAACCCATTTGGAAACACCTTTGAAAAATTCAAAAAAGAAAAAGAAAATGATTTCCTTTTTCTCTCTCCCTCCTTTCTCCCTTTTGGTCCGCTTGGTCTCCTCCCCTCTCCTCTATGGCTACAGGCCCAGCGTCCAAGCTCGCTCGCCTTCCCCTCCTTTCTCTTCTTGGGCCAGGCCACCCGAAGTCGCACAGATGTTGCTCCCCTCTCTCCCTTCGGTTGACAACCCGGCCCCGTATTTTCTCTCACATATTATATGAAATGACTAACCATGTTTTGCAACAAGTAAAAAGTCAATGTCTTTTTTAGTGTCAAAAACTTGCCAGTAAGTTGATATTCAACTCAGGTGCATTTTCATGGGACTTCTCCATCCTTCGGTGAAAGGAACTTGTCAGTGTTTTGTAAACCAGACTAGTAAACTTATACGATTGTCGTGCTGCTCAAAAAAGATGATGGTAGCATCCAAAAGACAAAGGATGTATACTGGTTCAGGCCAAAGCCCTATGTCTAGTCTTTAGAGATGATCGAGTGCATGTTCTTTGCATGAATGCTATGAAGTTCTTACAATGAATGGGGGGTGCAAGAATAGTAGAAGGGGTAGGAGACCTAGATCTAGGAGATGGACTGCCTGAAGGGAAGCTTCAGGAGCCCTACTATGGTGAGAATGAGAGAATGAGTTCCAAGATAGATGAACGGGTGCCCTGGCTACTCTTATATAGAGTCCGGGGCCAGGGCTCATACAAATAAGGAGGTTCTCTTGACCGTGCGATCGTGAGGCTGAGAGAGGGAACCTAGCTAACTTGGCTTGCAAGTAATGTCGTCTTGAGGTACACGTATGGGTGTGGTTGTCGTCATGATCTTGTGTCCACATCACGGTAAGGTGTGGCGTGGTGCTAGTACCAGCCGTGGCGGTACTGTAGACATGGTGGTGGTTCGTCAGCCGTCCTGTGCGACATGGTCTCTGTCGTGGCCTTCGTCATCACCTTCTGATCTCTCGAGGGTGTTGTACATGAGTTGGTAGCCATCCTCAGGTCGCTGGTCGTCTTGTTGGCTTGTGGAGGTGGCGGCCACGATCCCGAGCCATGGGGTCGTGGCACCTATTGGCGTGGCTGGCCTCTAAGTCAAGGCCATCGTCGTGGATCCCATCCCGTGATGGGTGGAATCATACATATGTTGTGTTGGGCCGTATTTGGATGGTGGGGCACCGTACCGGCCATTACCACTGGGCAGTGTTGTCTTGTCTTGTGCTGCGTGGCGCAGGGATGACATCTGATCGGACCAAGGTGACTGCTATCCCCTCGGTCCATGCGGGGTTAGTGCGGCATGCCTGCTCTCATCAGAGCAAGCGCGCTTGGCCTGGTCTGCTTAGCTCAGCTAGGCCTCAATCGTTTGGGCCTTCACCTACTAGCGTACTGTGGGCCACTCGGCCTGCTAACTATTCGATGAGGCTGAGGAATGGATGAGTAATTAGCACTTCTGTCCTTTAAGATTTCATTAGAGTAAATAGTCATTGTAAAGCTTAGAGATTCATATCTTCTTGATATTAGAACCGTTACCCCATCCTGTATCTCAATTTCAAGCTCTACCATTGATCTTATGCGATGTGATGCAAGTTATAAATGATTATTTATGCCATCATAGTACTTAAGAGTGTACTTTATGACCAAAAATTCTTATTTGTAGAAAGTACAAAAGGAGAGTTTATAATAGATATTATAAGCACAAGAGTTTCAACTTTATTTGATAATAAAAAATTTGAAGGAATTAATAAGATCAAAATTTAAAATTAATAAATTAGATTCATTATGTCATATAAAATATGGGCTGCAACAAGAGTCATTATAGTTTAAGCTAAGCTGATGCGGTTTGAACTAAATGCATATTAAAGTTACACAAAGATGACACGCAAAGGGAAAAACTATGGATGTAGAAAACATTTAGTTAAAGATAAGTTTATCACAATTGGATAGGGAGTATAGAGTATCTCCTATTGTATTAGAGAATAAACAAAGAAAACACTAACTAATTTTGATTCTAACCTGTGCGAGCACGGGTCGATGGACTAGTAAAGTACAATTTGAAATGCAACAACCTTGAAAATCGTAAAAAAACATATGAAGGATCAGTGTTTTCCTTACATTTCCATCAAAGAAAGAACGATCGTTTCATTGAGCGCACGGACCCTAGCATCACCAACACCTAATTTGGGACTGACTGCATCGAGGCGCCCATGGCCTGCCGGATCATCTTGTGCTGCACTGAGGTCCACGGATTGATCGGCTCCCAAACCTCCTTGGCCTCATAGTTGATCTTCATCAGCATCGCCCACTCGGTGTAGTTGGTACATATCAGCATTGGCCATACTAGAGAACTTTCCTTGACCACACGACGTTAGCTAGAGCAGCCATCACCTCCGGTCATCTTCTGGCCTCCAACACATTGTCTCTTCGGTGTATGGTGCCCTTGCAATTAGATTGAAACATCCAACGACAAGACACCATCAGTTAGAGATCGCACACTACTAGGACGCCGACACACTAGCTCTGATACAAGTTGTTAGAGCCGGTGATGACACCACAAAGCTCCTAATCGGTGCGGACGAACTCCGTAACGCTGAGCGCGATCACCATGAATACATATACACAAGCGAAAGTTGGAAGATGAACACGATATGCGCTGCAAAATTGTTGCAGCCTTTTTGGCCTTTTTCATTGCTAATATTTGGAATGGGAAACATGCATACAACTTCTTCCCTGCCACGCTACACACACTGCACGATATGCCATTTTACTTAGTTGCCTGTGTGACATGCCTGGCGACCAAGAGGTGGCGAGGACAAGCACACCAAACGCAGGCACGGGAACTAGGCATATCTTTATTGTTTACCCGTGATTCTACGCTATCAAAACTATGCACCTAAATGCAGATACATCGACAGTATTAAATCAGCTCTTTAAACCACCCCTGTTTGATCCCATTTCCATAGAAAGAGGCCACAAAACCAAATACAAATGAAACTACGGCAACCCATATAGCTGACCTATACTCCTGAGTGTCTGGCACCATATTGTGTGGAGCACTGTTAACATGCAATTTTGGATTCCCAGTGAACTGGACTGCAGCATGTCGAGGAAAAGATGGAAGGGGCCCAGAGAGATCATTATAGGAAAGCACAAGTAGTGTCAAGCTTTGCAAAGCACCTAGTGAGGACGGTACCTGACCAGATAATTTATTGTGAGACAGATCTAGAATCTCCAAATCTGACAACATACCCAAATTTGAAGGTATCGATCCGCTAAAACAGTTGTGACTCAGATTGAGAAGGGTACTCAAACTTTTCGGCATAGTGGGGATGGTACCAGTCAGCTTGTTGCCCCCCAAGTTAAGTTCGATGAGACTGTCCAATGAATCCAATGAACTGATGGAAGTTGGAATGGTGCCAGTGATCATGTTGCCTTGTAAATTAAATTTCAAGGTAGACAGCTTTGATAGGCAGAATATTCCCTGAGGTATCTCTCCATGGAATGAGTTATAGCTAAGGTTCAGTGTACACAGGTTTGACAAACCAGAAAGTGTATTAGGTATATATCCATCAAAGTTGTTCATTTGGAGTTTCAGAACAACTAGGCTATCTAGATTGCCCAGTTCATCAGGGATGGGACCCTGCAATTCATTCATTGCCAGATTCAAGAGACAGAGCTTCTTGCATTTGCTAATCTGCCAAGGCATCATCCCTGTCAAGTAGTTTCTGTGCATCTCAAGATAAACCAAGTTTGAGGCCTCACCAATTGATTCTGGGACACTCCCATTGAGCATGTTATCTCCGAGCAGAAGGCCACAGAGCCTTTTGGAGAAGGCCGACGGAATGGGCCCTTGTAGCATATTGCTAGTGAGATAAACTGTCTCCAGACCAGGTGCAAGGAACAGATCAGATGGTATGTCACCACTGAGCTTATTGAAACTCAAATCGAAATGCGTAAGATGTTTGGTGATTCCACTTGGTATGGCGCCACTTAGATTGTTCTGGTTGGCTGCGAACCGAGATAGTGTCACGATGTTTGACAAGCTACTCGGTATTGCACCACTCAAACTATTATCTGACAGGAGCAACGTGTGGAGCTTTGGGAGCTTTAGAAACTCATCTGGGATGTTATCCATTAGATGGTTCTGGCTGATATCCATGTATGTAAGATTTCCATACTGAAACAACCCTCTAGGAATAGTACCACGAAAATGGTTTTCAGACAACACCAGTTCCTCTAAAGAACCAGCCAAATTTGTTGGAATATGACCATCAAGGTTATTGGAAGTAAGGTTCAAGCTTCTCAGTCTGCGCAGACAGCTCAGCTTGGTTCCTACGCTTCCATTTAAATAGTGGAAGGACAAATCAAGAATCTCCAGTTGACGGAAACCAGAGAAGTCTTGGAGTTGATCAATCAATCTGTTGCTACTGAGATTGAGAGCCGTTAAACTAGCCATCATGTCGCAATCAGAAGTGACAAATCTGGCTGGGAGATCGGCAATGGAGTTTCTAGAAAATCAAGAGATTGCAAGGTATCAAGAGGGCATATGCAAGCAAGGATCATGGGGCTAGAAATACCAGAGTTAGAAAGGTTGAGCTTGGTGACAACTGAGAAGAGGAAAGATTCAGATGCAGAGCAGCTCACCCCACTCCATAGGCATGGATTTGAGGCCTTTTTACCCCAGCCCTCAGGTACCTGTACACCTGTGGAGGACATGAGGCTGGCAAGGTCTCTCATGATGCTTTCTTGTGTTGTGTGCAGTGGCGGCAATGCTGAGGGCTGGGTGGAGGCCGTCGGCAGAAGCCGACACAACAACAAGATACACATCTGTAAACATAAGTTACACAACTGGCTAGCAGAAAAACCATGCATCCTCCTCTCCTCCATGCTAATTTCTTTTTTTTTTCTTGGTTGATAGCAACCTTCTGTTTTCCTCTTCGCTACTGTCCGCTCTTATGCTTCCCTTTTGTTGCGCAATGGGAGTATCAAGATGCTTTTTAAATACAAAAACGGGAGACTATTAGCAGCCGGTCGCTGTACTTGTATCCGACTGTTAGCAGCCATTGACTCTGGCTCGATGACTGCGGAATCACTGGACTGAATAGTCAATGAAACAACATCCTGGTCAAAGACATTTTCCTAGAGCACGGACGCACACCTTAATTTTTCCGACTCAAAGCTAAATACTTTTTCCTTGCGAGAAGTTATAGTTAGCTATTCCAAAAGTCCACAGCTAATGCTTGCCGGCTTCAAGCACGTTGCTTTCCGTCCTTTGTGGGTAAAGCATCTACGTTTAGCCGCCTGATGCCTCCTTTGGTCTTCCATTCTTTCCCGATCCTTGCCAGCCATCGTATCATACCATGCCGCAGACGTCCTCGCGGCGTTAATTTTTTTGATTCTGTGCCGCCGCCGGCTACCGAGGTCGCCTGTGTTTGACCTCCTCTGTCCTCTCTAGCTTAGCTATAGCCTCTCTGCATGTACGTGTGGTTCGGTTGAATTCAAAGGCAACCACGCCGACAATTATTGCTTTTTCTTGCAAAACTCAAATTTTTTCTAGCTGACCAACTTCCTCCGATCTAAAGTAGGGTACAGTTTAGCTTTTGTGGACTAGAAGTAGGATGAAAACGAACAGGATCGGTCTTGATAGACCCGTTGATGTTGAATCCGACCAACACTGTGGCAGGGGTTAGATACGCAGCGAAGGTAGGTCCAAATGACAAAACCGACAAACAGGTCGATAAGACCGATTTAAAGCTCGTTCTTTGTCCAAAAAAACAACTAACACCTTACAGAAAGACCTGCTGGGGAGACAGACAGCAGGGATGTCCTAGAATCAGCAAGGCCACCTAGAACGTCAGCAAATCTCCTTGAGAGACGTGCTGGACAGCGAATGGGCTGAAGAGCTTGAGGTAGTTGAATCTCTCAATCAGCTGTAAACCTCTCATATAAATAGAGGGGTGATCTTATCCCACTAGAAAACATATTCCACACATAATTTACAAGCTACCCATGAGATCAGATTGATTTCCAAAGAAAAGACACAAGTTGGAGCTACAAAAATAGCTGAGGCTGGTTTTCAAATCTGGCCAAGGACGGTTTGTACAGTGTTCATGTAGTCACAACCAAAACTGACCTAGGCCAATTTTTCTAGGAGATTGCAAATTTGCCAAATTTCATCCAAATTTGATCTTTTTTTTCATATATGCATGTGATTTTTCAATCCATTTTCTTGATCTAGTCATAATTTGGCTATCAACAAAACCCTCTACTATTTCAGTTTTACATTTATTACGGAAACCAAATCAAAATTGGGAAGGCCCAAAAAAGAGAACAAAAATGGGATTCATAATGAAAGAGAAAACTGATACGTAGAACCAAGACATGGCAACACCTTCAACACATTAATTAATAATTCTAATTTGTAGTGTATGGTTCAAAAGATGACAAGAGTATAATAGTATAAGACCATAAATCCACGATAAAACAAGCTAGCCATCAATCTATCACATGAAAGAGAATGATGATCACTATATGAGGATCGATGGCCTTTCCTGTTCAATGCTATTATTGATAGCCGAGATTTAAGAGCTAGAACTCTCTAATAGGAAATATACCTAGGCAAATTCAAGGGAAACACCCACATATGCAAGATTAGATCGAGCCTTAGTTAGCACAGAATGGGAATCCAAATACCCGCTGGCAACAGTTTAAGCGTTGACACGGGAAATTTCAGTTCACACTCCGCTTTTAGAACATTGGTAATGGCACTCATGGCAACAAGCAAGCTGGGTTCAAATTTGAACTCGGTTGGCTGTTAAGATATGATTTTAATGAGTTGGTTACTGGAGTCTAGAAAAAGCGAACAAGGAGGTAATACTCTGCTACAACGTTGGCAAAGTAAAATACAAAGGCTTAGACAGTTCCTAAGGGGTTGGGCTAAAACCTGAGTGGAAATTACAAGAAAGATAAGGCAAAGCTAATAAATAAAGATGATGCTCTTGACAAAAAAGCAGAGGTGCAGCATTTAAATAGTGTAGAAATCAACCTTAAAAATTATTACAAACAGAGGCTAGCCCTTCTCTTACGGGAAGAGGAAGTCAAATCTTATCAAAGAGCCAAGACAACTATAGCTTGTTATAAGGTGACTGTAATGCTAAGTATTTTCACTTGGTGGCTAATTGCAAACACCGAAAGACCCGAATTTTTCATCTAGATCAAGACGAAGGTGTGAAGGGCGATGTAAATCTAAAGAAATTCATCACCAATTATTATAAAGGCCTCTTTGGTGAGCCAGCTGGTAACCATTTTTCAATGGTGGAGTCCACTACATGACATCCCACAAGTCTCACAGCTTGAAAATGAGATCCTAACGGCTCATTTCTCAGAAAGTGAGATCAAAGAGGCTATTTTTCAAATGGCATCCCAATGAATCATACAAAATTATCAAATAAAGATTGGGCTTGCATTGAGGAAAAAGTCCATGAAAAACTTTGTAGTTGGAAAGGTAAACTACTTTCTGTCGGGGGGCAACTTGTCCTTTTTAGTTCAGTGCTAACTAGCTTCCCATATTAGACATGTGGTTGTACGTAATATCTCACTAAGCGAGAGGGACTATGAAACTGTCCTTATGTGACTGAGGCGAGTATATCCCAACGGGAACCCTCACTAAGCGATCCTGCCAAGGTAACTTGTACCACACAAGTCACCCCTTACTTGCCCCCGGTCATTATTTAGTTCAGGTTTAACAGTTTTAAGTTTCACAATTATTATCCTTGAGTTCATGGAGCTCATATCATATCAAGGTAACCTTTTACCATATCATCATCAATCACAATATCATAGTCAAGCTTATATCATATCAAGATAATATAATAGCCGAGCTCATGATTCATTATAATTCCATTAATTCACAAATGAGGATTTAAGTAATATAGGTTGAGTTTATTAATTAGTGAAAATGGGAGGTGGAGGGTTTATGGTGGAGGCTAGCAATATGTGGTGGTGAAAAGGGGGTAGTTAAGGTATGGCATATAAAATGGTGGGAAAGGAATATGTGGGGGTTAGGACATGCCTCCATTCGTTGACGATTATATCCTTACTTCAAGACTCCAATTCTTGTGTCTCCTGCTCCTGTCTTTTGGACTCCATCGGGTTGTCTCCATGTCTTCTATCCTACGCGGTCTAGCGTGGACATGCAAGAAAACACAAATATGGAAAATAACAAGCATAAGCAATCGAAGAAAGGAAATGGTCCTAGATGGATTAGCTCTTATTGGTTGATGGGTTGTTATCTAAGGTTATAACTATTATGTCAATTTGAATAAGGGTTGGATAGAGAGATTCCATCCAACAGGATGTGGCTCCTACGGGTTAGGCTAAGGTGGCACGGTGGACTTGGTCATATTATTATATTTCACTATTATATGAACCTAAAAGAGAAAGCCTAACCAAGTGAAAGGTCCTAAATGGCTAGAGATGGTTGAATAGCCTAATAAAAAATCTACAAATCACTAGAGCAAAATAATTAGTACAACAAAAGGCGAATAGCGAATTTTGCTCTAGCTCTACCAAGAGATGCAAGCCACCTATCCAATAAATTCTAGTGAATTATGATCTCTATGGCACACAACCAAGCAACCTTTGGCACTACAACTATAACTAGAGAGCTAGCAAAAGATTGCACAGCTAGTTGCAACAAATTACAACTGTGTTAAACAACTAGCAAGAAAACTAGTTACAACTAGTTGCAACTGGAAAGGCTACCAAGAGACCTAGTTTGAACTAGTTACAACCAGTTAAGGCCAAGCTGAACAACTAGTGAGAAAACTGGTTACGACTAGTTACAACTGGTTTCAACTAGTTGCAACCAGTTACAACTATGCTAAACAACTAGCAAGAAAACTGGTTACAACTAGGCTAAGCAAATAAACTAGCAGCTACCATAGGACAAGTATATCAATGAATTATAATACAAGTGAGGTAGAGATGTGTACCAAATCCGGCAAGAGATATATTAATCACAATGAATACCAAGGGAGCCAATGAATCAATTTACACGCGATTTTTCTCCCGATGTTCACTTGCTTGTCGACAAGCTAGTCCACATTGTGTCGACCGTTCACTTGGTGGTTTGGCGAGCTAATAGGCATTCACAAGCCTAGCCCAACAAATGGGCGCCGCAAGAACCTACTCATAAGTGAGAGTAACTCAATGACACGAGCAATCCACACGAGTAGCCCACTCGACGGGCCAGCCCAAGAGGCCAAGCGTGAGCCGCCCACGCCCCAGTGGTAGACAGGCCGACAGCGCACCTGGGCCTGCGAGCACATGGCCCAAATGCCAACACCCAGCGCCAACAGAAGCCAGCAGCAGCAACTCTTTTTCAACTGGACAACGGTGCACCTTCTGAGAGATTCTAGCACTTTTTCAAGCCTTTTAAATTGCTAACTTCACCAAAATATACCCAAATAAATTGGGCACTTAAGTTAGCTTTTCACAAATATTTTTCACATGCATCTCACCATGTCACTAAGCGCTAAGTATATGCAAATGAGACTCATACTTAGTGGCACTAGGTAACCATTGCAATTAAAGATTGTGTGGTGTCTTGAGTGGTAAAACAAAATGGCCCATTCAAATATGCCTTTGTCTTGAGTCCATTTTATTTTTCTTTTTCTTCTTTTCAAAGTTAGAGCATTTGATCACAATCTTTTGGCCATCTCCATCACATAAGTGCCATCTAGCTCCACCATGGATGTGAACCAATCTATCTCATACATCACTTAGAGCAAAGGATTAGTTCATATAGGTTTCATCAATTATCCAAAACTAAACTAGGGCTTTCACCAAGTCATCATAGATGACCTGTCTGACCTCTATAGGTCCACGGGGTTAGTGGCACATATGCACATGCATATGTATGTGCCTCAGATTAGTTAGAAAAGAAAAAGGCAAGACGTAAAGTTAGCCATACATAGGCGTACACCCGGTTATTTATGTGTCCTATACTCGAGCATATCCATGCATGTATACATATCCTATTATTTTAGGTGATTGGGTGTGGATATATTCGAGTATGTGTCATGGTACATACACCTATGCAAATATATGGGGTTAGCTACTACTACGGTGGAGGGTACTACTATAGTTAGTATTAAATTAAATATAGGAAAGGGAAACAATCAAACTAGAATTTAAATAGTCACCAATAATAGAACAAAGGGTATGAATAAATAGAGCTTGAATTTAGAAGGTTTTTGGTGGAAGAATCAATGGATTTGGAGTTGGGGTGAGAAAGATATGATTTATCAAAGATTTTACTAAGAAAAGAATATGTGGAATATATTTTGGAAAATAGTTCTAGAAATTGGAGTAATGGAAATGGTATGAAATGGCTTGGGTAGGATCTAGGGTGTACCTAGTTTATTTAGGAATTTTCTAGGAATTTTTCCATGCAAGGAAAATGGATATTCACTTCTTGGTGTACATGGCTCGGGTGTACCTAGCGTTTTCCTCTCGGCTGAGTGGCTGACGCGCGGGCGAGGTCAGCTGCTGGTACTGTGCTACACGCTGGGTCCTTCACTATGCTGTAGACCTCTCTTTCTCTTTTAGGGTTTATGTGGACCGAGTCCACAGAAGGAGAGGGAGGATGGAGAGGGTGTTGCTGTGGCTGCCATGCGGGTCCAGGACATCAGTGTCATGCGCCACTAATGTGTGGACCATCCTTAGCCTCCTCACTTAGATGGACAACGACGGTGTTCCAAGTCTAGCCCACCTGATAGAGAGAGCGAGGGGAAATGGAGATAGCACGGCGTCTATGGTGGCGGCGTCGGCGCGACGGCAAATAGGGGAGGGCACCCAGAGCTCATTGGAGTTGGCTACGCCAGCGATGTTGGTGACCGAAACCTGATGCCAAGCAGTGGCCGGCGCTTGCGAGGTGATCCCGTAGCTGTCTGGGAGGTCCTCGATGACTATGGG
Source organism: Saccharum hybrid cultivar R570 (assembly GCA_038087645.1). NCBI lineage: Eukaryota > Viridiplantae > Streptophyta > Magnoliopsida > Poales > Poaceae > Saccharum > Saccharum hybrid cultivar. Next base: position 28,206 of record JAQSUU010000762.1, on the reverse strand, counting down.
GGTTCATCGCGATGGGGGTGACTTGCCGAAGCAGCGGCGGTGGCACGGTGAAGGGTAGACGCTCCTGCAAGGTGCTCTACCGACCAAGGAGGGGTGTCGTGGGGTCGCGGTGCACTTGTGAGCACGTAGCAGAGGCTATCTTAGTCAGTTCGTGCCCTACCAATGGGGGCAGACGACGGCGGTGGTTCGGCTACGGGCTTTGCTCGGAAACATGGCAGCACAGAAAAGGGAGGGAGAGCTAGTGGTGGCAGAGTGAGTGGCGGAGAGGTCGAGGGGCATGCGGGTGAGTCCTATTGACCTAAGATGCACAAAGGAGTGAGAGCTCAGAGCTTGATTCCCATGTCGACCATGGCGGCCGAATTGGGGAGAATCAAGCTAGAGCTTGATAGAGGAAGGGAGAAGGGAAGGCGAGAGAGAGATGGGGTGTTCCCGAATTAGGCGAAGCTTATGGCGCCTCTAGTTGAAGCGGAGGGGCTCAGGGGAGGCCTATTTATAGGCCACCAATGGCAGTTCACCAGGGGGATATTTTCTTCTGGGCGCCTTGCTTCCGTGCGCGTCACGTTTCCTTTCCCGTGCACGAGTTCAAACCTAAGGCGGTGGTGCACAGTGCGTGCTTATCCATTGCTTGGCTGGTAGTAAGTTGGGCCAGAGCACGTTCATGGTGACGACAACGGTCGAATGACCTAGCATTGCCACGTGTCCACGGGGAGCAGGGAAAGAGGGGAGACGGTGGTGTCGCAAAGCTTCATGGGTCCTGGTGACGCTCTCCATCCATATCCTCTCGGGGAGCTTGGGCGAGGCAATGAGCACGAGGCTGCGTAGGCGACGCGGTATTCATCGTCGTCTTGAGGTAGACGACGATGATGATGAGTGGGGCCGCCGTGTCAGTGAGGTAGAGAGGAGAAGGAAAGGGGTGCGGGCTCGTGCCGGTTGGGCCATGTGGCTAAGGCAAGCCGCTGGGCCGGCCCATGCGTGAGAGGGAAAAGGAGGAGGGCGTGGCGCGGGCTCAGTTAGCGTTGGCCCGATGCGGGGAGGAGGTGGGCCACGGCGCGGGCCAGAGAGGGAAGAGAAGGAGAATGAGCCCAAGCACCATTTTCCTTTTATGAATTCCTTTTCTATTTCCCAGTAAACCAAGGCACAATTTGAATGGATCTAAATTTGAATTCAAGGGAATTTGAAATGTGGAGAGCTTGGAAAATCAAGGGAGAGTCAAGGAGGTCATTTGGGTGAAGAATGTCAAGGAGGCTTATTTAGTGCCAAATAAATTCTAGGGCAAACATACATGCATTCAATCAAGCATTTCGTCACTCCAAAAATTCTAACCTAAATGTATATGGTGAATTTTGATACAGCATTTTTGAAAAACGTTTTCTTTTAAATGGTTTTATAGAAAATAAATAGTTAGGTTTTAATTTGTTGTAACGTTTTAAAAATTTCAATTTTTTAGTGGTTTTTATTATAATGCAAAACACAGGGTGTTACAATACGCTTGCTCCACAAACTCGACACGTGCTACCATCGTCCTTGACTGCCCAGCCATCAAGTCCTCCTACGCCTCCGCTTGACTTACTCGACCGCCGTCTTGACTTGGTCAACACGGTCCACTTCTCATGTACTCTTGCACATGTCAATGACCTCAGGTGTTAGCCACCTATGGTCATTCACCCGGCTTCTACGGTCCCTCGGTCCAAGCCCTGGCATCCGTCCTTCACTGCTCCTAGTCCATCGTCACGAACCTGCTTGACCTTCACCTTCTCCGTCGACCACCATCTTCGAGCTCTATACCTACGCACCACAAGCCAAGAGACATGTTGCACAACCCAAACTCACGCCTCGGTTAGTTCAACAACTCAACCCAAAGCGCTACTCACGTTGACAATCACTCATCACAAACTGATCACATGGATACATATTGACCATGTGTTCGTAGTACAAACTAGAGAGGGCAAGTCACTATGAAAATGGTTCCCTGGGGAGAAGATGGGTTTGAAGCTGTGTCACAAGCTCCTGAGTCCCGAGACATAAAGTGGTTTCCGTGAGTTTTCCAGAAATTTTGGGTCATGTCTATTTTTTATCCGAATCTTGTTTGAATTCCTGGAATTTGACCTTCAAAAAAAATTCCTGGAATTTAAACAAAGCTCACATTATTTCTAAAACTTACCTAGCCAAGAAGACCGCAGCCTTTCTTTTTCCTCCCTTCCATTTTCTTTTTCCAGCTCCCACAGTCCGCCAGGAGGCCCAGGCCCAGGCCTGCCTGTATGCAGCTTCGGTCACCCTTTTGGCCTTTTTATGGTTTTTCCTTACCCCTAGAAAAGAAAGTGAAAAGTTTCTCAAAAAAATGAAAGTGAAAAGCTTTCTTTTTTTTCTACTAGCTGATTGTAAAATTGAGGCACTGCTTGACTTAGTTTGCTTCTGTTCACTACTGCGTCATTTTTCATCCCAGAATCACGTTTCTGATTGCCATAAGCCCATAACATAACCGATCGGTTTGTTATGATGTTCCAATCCTCTGCCAGTGAACTGCCCCAGCCGGAAAAACTATGATTTCTCCCAACCACTTACATGACACACCAGAATTTATGTTTCAGTCCTTTATGCTGCAACGCAAACATGTTGCTATGCTACGACAGTGATCCGGTGACTGATCTGACACAAGTTGTTACCGTGGTCTGCTTGTATTGCCAGCCAAGAATGCCCAAAAAGCATACTTGCAGCTTCAGCGGCACTCCTGCAGAACTCTGCTCCAGGTTTATTTCTGAGTTCTCTTGGACTTCTTTTAGGTGGCAAGTCATCGTCCTTGCTTGTTGCTGTTGGGAAACTCGTTGCTTGGAAGCTGGTGGACACTGGCCAACGTGCTATTGAAGTGGAAGCAAAGACACCCTCCTCTCCTGCCTCCATATATACCTCCAGGCTGCTTGGAAGAAAGGACATAATCCTTGTCGTTGGCTGCCTGCTCCGGCATGGCTGCGGCCTCGGACCGTGCTGAGGTCGACACTGCCCGCCCGTTCCGGTCAGTCAAGGAGGCGGTGGCCGTGTTCGGCGACCGCATACTTGTGGGCAACAACCATTCCAGGCACAGCAGCAGTAGTGCGGCCGGCATTGCCACTCCCAGCGCAACCAATGCTACTAGCGTTGCTGCCACCGCGAGTGCCAAGCACGAAGCAAGCAGCAGCAGCAGCACCATGACCTTCTCACCCACCCCAATGTCCGAGAGCGATGCGGAGATAATGGCCGCCACCGTACCCATGTACTCGGCGCCATCCTCGCCGACATCGCTCGCGTCGTCACCTTCGCCGGTCAAGCCGTGCAGCGGGCGCGGCGGCGACGGCCACCGGGGCAACGACAACGAGTCGGCCGGTGGTCTGCTGATCGTGCGCTCCATCCAGAAGCTGGAGGCTGACGTGGCCGAGACGCGGCAGGAGGTGGCGCAGCTCAGGAAGCGCGGGAACGAGATGGAGATGGCGCTGGCGAGCCTCAGCGCGCAGCTCCACCGGGGCCTCTCGAAGCTCGCCGAGATGGAAGCCGACAGGACGGCGGCGGCGGCGCGCCGTAGCATCGGGGGCGACACCGACGTGGCGTCGCTCACGCTCCGGAGCGAGCGGTGGGGCGACAGGCTCGCCGCGAGCGAGTACTACCTGCCGTCGTTCTCCCACGCGCTCCGCCTCGGCGAGATGGACTACGACGTCGAGCTCATGGGTAGCCGGAGGAGGAAGGCGCAGAAGGTCAAGCCCATCGTGCCTCTCATCGGTGACATCCTTTTCTCCAGGAGGAAGAGCACCAAGGAGAAGGGTGACGATGGCTTCTACAGTGGCGATCTCTACGGCGTGCTAGGCTAGGCTGATGGCCAGTGCTTCTGTGTGCAGTGTGCTCATCTGTGTGGCATGGCAGCTTGCATTGTGTGCACTTTTTCTTATTTTGATGGCTGTTTCCTCTCTTTTTCTGATGTTCTTGTTTGCGTGGCTTGTGCAGGGAAGTTGCGTTTGTGTAAATGTACAAACATGTTGATGTAACTTCAGGGTCATAAATGGAACAGAGTGCGTGTGATGACAGCAAAGTTCACTGAATCTGACTGACACGCTGCTAGTTTCAGACGTTAGTGTTACGCTTGGGCCGTGTTTAGATCGGCTGATTTGGGAGGGGCTGATTTTGCATAGTGCAAGATTCTGCACTATAGCATTTCGTTTGTATTTGTAAATTTTTGTCCAAACATTGATTAATTAGGCTCAAAATGTTCGTCTCGTAAAGTACAACAAAACTGTGCAATTAGTTTTTTATTTCATCTATATTTAGTACTCCATGCATGTGCCGGCATTTTAATGTGACGGGGAATCTTCTTTTTGCATAGTGGAATTTGGGGTGAAATTTGGTATCTAAACAGGCCCTTGATGCAGAAACTGTAAGCTCTGCAGTGGAACTGACAAAGCTAATTCTGTCCATTTTTCGGCATGCCATCAGTCCATCACCATTAGTGGCCTATTATAGGGTGTCCAAAACTAACTCTGTCCAGAATTCGCTCTGCGCCTCTCGCTCCGTTCTTGGCCATGCTGCCGCCCTGCGACGCGAATCTCCATTGCTAACTTCTCATCCTCCAACCAAGATCCACAAAAGGCGAAGAACGAAACAGATCAGAACTTTTTGGCACGTTTTCTTTGTTTCATTTCATTCCCATCCACGAACAAGAGCAGAAGTGGGCGACGGGCCGGTTGATGTCATTGTCACGCAGATCGCCGCCCCGCTGTTCTTGACGCGCGCCTAGCCAGCTCCCCGGTGCCGATCGAGCTGATCAGCCGCCGACGAGCGACCACGACGATGCCGGGCAAGCAGGAGGAGGAGGGCCAAGGCGCGCCGGGCGGCAGCGTGTGCTTATGGCTGGTGACGGTGCTGCTCCTCCTCTCCCTGCTCGGCGGCGGCGCGTGCCTGGCGGCCTACATCCTGCTGCCGCCGCACGAGGCGCCGGCGTGGCTCCCCGCCGTCGGCCTGGCGCTCGTCGCGCTCCCGTGGGCGTTCTGGATCGTCACGTGCGCGTACCAGTGCGCCAGGGCACGGGCCGCCGAGCGCAGAATGGCCGTCGCGCCGGCGCCCGGCAGCATGTGCTCGCGCTCCGGCTCATGAGCAATGACTGTAAGGCACTTTGCCCTGTATATTGACCTTCAGGTCAATTACTGATTGATGAGTACTACATGATTTTTGTTTACAGTCGTTGATTTGAGAAATTAAGATCGTATGCTTGTTTCCGTCTGCGTTTTGCAGTGTTTTAGGATCGCTGAAGATGCAAAACGACATGAGGAGACGAAGAAACTAAATCTGTTGAGCTCAATCTACAAATTGAAGTCAAGTGGAGGATGCAAAAAATCTGGAACTATAAGGCCCATTTCACACAGAGAAATTGTATATATTTTTTTTGATGAGATCCTAGCCAACATTTCTTTCTATGTATAGTTCTTGTCAAAGTTTTAAGAGTTTGAAGTTGAGCCTAACTTGTTGAGTGGGGAAGGAGAATGTGTTCAGAAAACTGTACAAATACTTTTTAGCTTGCTGGGTTGGAAATTGTTGCCAGCTGGAAGGCCTTGATCTTTAACTATCAGAAACAGTATCATTTAAGCATAGATTATCTCTTGCATAGTAATTTCCACAGCATAAAAGACAACTTGCTGACCTGGCATACACATCGCCTGCTGATGTGGCAGGGTCGACATGCCATGTTAGCACTCTGATTGACTGGCACTTGCTCTGCTGCAGACCCATAAGAGTTTTATTGGACATGTATTAATAGAGAAGAAGCAAAGTACAATAACAAACTAAATAAAAGAACAAAAAACAACCACTCTCACAAAGAAGCAACAACATGACAACCCCCATATGAACACATTATTAGCAAAAGCATCAAAGCATTGGCAAGCAAACATCACCATGCATGCCACAGAAAACAAGCAAAGCGCTTGGGAGCAGGGGAATGTTCTCCGGGGCAATGCCTCAAAGAAGGAAAACGACATGCACATATGAAAGCCTAGGAGTTTTGGGACCTCACAACAATGCCTCAACCGAGGAGCATGGCACCAAAAACATCACGATTGCCAGCCACAACATGAAGTTGTGTAGGGCCTTCGCCTGAAAGTCCTCAACCTCGAAACCCACACCCAAACATGATGTTGACCACCGTTGCAACACCGAATTTGACATCACCATATGAGACAAGCCACCAAGACAATGATTGTAGCAAGCCGTCGCCAACAAGAGATTGCTACCACACCGATCTGGTCACAAACATGCATGACCTGTTGAAAGGTCTTGATGGCTAGAGGGGGGGTGAATAGCCTATTAAAATTTTCTACAAAGACAAGCTAAACAAGTTTATCAATAAACAAATAGCGAGATGCGAGTTTTGCTTAGCCTACGGGGTGTTTGCAAGCCACCTAACCAATTCACAATTCTAGTAATTGCACTCAACCGCACAAGTCAAACCGAGAAGGAAACTACAACTAGCAAGCTACACAAAGAAGCTACTCTAGCAAAGCTAACTAGCTAGCAAAGATAACTAAGAAAGTAATGTGGAGTTGAGTTAGGAGGGTATCACCGAGGGGCGAAGTATTGAGCCAACCAATATGATCAACAATGAATACCAAGATAACCGAACACCGGGATCAATCAATCACAATATGAAAGTGATGACACGAAGATTTATCCCGAGGTTCACGTGCTTGCCGGCACGCTAGTCCCCGTTGTGTCCCTCTTCACCACGTGGTTCGGTGGCTAATCGGTCACACATCGAGCCTCTCAAAAGGCACCACAAGAACCTACCAAATGGCAAAAGGTTGCAATGACACGAGCAATATACTAACGTTGCCTTTGGCGCTTCGCCGAGGTAGGCACAAACCCCTCACAATCACCGGAGGTGGCCAAGAACAATCACCAACTCTTGCCAACGCCTCCAAGCTGCTCCAAGCCATCTAGGTGGCGGCAACCACCAAGAGAAACAAGAATCCCGCAGCAAATCAACCACCAAATGCCAACTAGATGCGATCTCACAATACAAATGCACTTGGATCACTCAATCTCACTTCGAATATGCAAAGAAGCAAGAGAGATGAGTGGGAGGGGAGTTGCTTAGCTCAAAGTGCTCACAAGTATGTCAAAAGTTCGAGAGAGGGAGCCTTGAGCCGGCCAACGAGTATTTATAGACGTACCCCTTCGAATATAGCCGTTAGAAACTTAAACAGCCGAAATCGGGCTGACCGGACGCGCTGGTCCAACTGACCGGACGCGCTGGTCGCCCAACGGCTAACTGCGAAGCAACGACCGGACGCGCTGGTCCAACTGACCGGACGCGCCGGGAACGACCGGACGCGCTGGTCCCGTGAAGGACCGGACGCGCTGGTCGCCTGAGCAGCGCTCAACGAAACAGTGACCGGACGCGCTGAAGAAAATGACCGGACGCGACAGTGACATCGTCCGGTTAGAGTCCAGTAAGCTCCTTGAACGACCGGACGCGTCCGATCATCAGTGACCGGACGCGCCTCGCGTCCGATCATCGAACTGAAAAAATACGCAGACACTGAACACTGACCGGACGCGTCCGGTCATGCAAGGACCGCGTCCGGTTCAGCGTCCGGTCACCTCTGTGACCTCCGTTCGCCTCTGTTTCTTTTCTGGGCCTCCGGCGTAGTGGAAAATAATCGTTTCAACTTCTCGAAAACGCCTGAATCCCGCCTCGCAAGCTCGGCGGGAGGGAGAGAGGAACCCAAACCCTCTCTACCGCTCAAACTCCACCGCCGTCGCAAACGTGCTAACATCACCAAGTGATCTCGTCATGTGTGAGTGTGTTAGCATTTTCACAATCATTTTTCGAGGCGATATTAGTTCTATCCAAATGCATATGATCATAAAATGCACATCTAGAGGCACTTAGGAGTTCAATAGCCGCGTCATTCCCCTCTTTATAGTACGGCTATCTATCCTATAATGTAACCACACCCACTAGGTGTCTTGGTTACTAAAACACAACCCTTAAGCATATACCTTTGCCTTGATCACGTAGGGTTGCGTCCAAATCCAAGTGTGGCCATCATGATCACCATGTCCATCTTGCCACCAACCTTGGAGTGTACTAATCCTCATATGCTACATACAACTTAGGCATGGGATTAGTTACTTAGGCATTGTCACTAATTACCAACACCAAACATAGGACTTTCAATCTCCCCCTTGTTGGTAATTGGCGACAACCCTTTCACAAAGATGTTATAATAAAATTTTGATTAAATCCATGTCACATTGTTCAAGTATATTACCATGTGTAAGAATTATGGACATGTGATCATGAATTCAAAATTGATAGCAATGGCTCCCCCTACATGTATGCTATATATTTGGATTTTGGAAGCATACATGTTAGATAGTAAAGATTAGGAGCATTGTCTACCAATAGGTGCTAAGTGATTAAGATTATAGACCTTTGAAGCGTGATACCATCGGAGTAGCGATAAACACCATCTTAGCACCTTGTGTAGTTAGATTCCACTTGGAAAAGCACAAACATAACTAGAAACCTCGTGAGATCAACATTATAAGCAAGGTTCTAGTACCACTTTGAAAAAAAACATGAAGCAAGAAAAATCTAACTACTTCCTATTCATGCTAGTACCACAATGCATCATTCAAATTATACTAGCAAGTCACCACACAAGCAATGTATCGGAGAAAACGAAATGCATAACTATGCATCATACATATGAGGTGCACATAGAAATGCAACATTCATGTTTAAAAGCTTGCTCCCCCTACTTGTGTGCTTCTTTTATCAATTCTTCTTTTATCAATTCTCCCCCTTTAGGATCTTTGTGAAACATTTTCAAATATTTTCTCCCCCACAACATTTTCTTCCTCTTTGAGTGATCTATCTTTGTGAACAACATTTTCTCCCTCACAATATTTTCTTCCTCTTTGAGTTCTATCTTTGTGAACAATATTTTCTCCCCCTTTGGCACCAATTGACCACAAGGAGCAAACTTTAGATAGATTATCATGTTGAAATATGGGGTGAGGATCAAGTTTATGATTCTACCTAGATTGCTTGCATAAATAAAATACTTCGGTTTGATCCAAGGGCAAGCTTCTTCACACCTCACTAGAAGGGTTATCATGCACCATGTTGAAGCAAATATTTAGACAAGTTTTCTAGATTAAATACTTAGGATCACAAGCCACTTAAATAAGTTATATGCTACCACTAGATCATACAAGTCATGGAAACAATAGTGGCACCATATAAACTTCAAATCTATTTAATTTTCATGAATGATCCTAGAACATAAGAAATCATGACTAGATGCACTAAACATGTCCTTAGTATAGAATGGATGACATGTCAACCAATTGTACCTTGGGGCTCGAAGGAGAGGCATATCATATATGGAGTGCATCAACTCATGTTGGAGAAGTCAAGTATGTTCAACTCATTCTTTAGCTTGTAAAATCTCTTCTCATCAAGTGGCTTGGTGAATAGATCGGCTAATTGATCTTCGGTGCCCACACTCTCAATGGCAATGTCACCCTTTTGTTGATGATCTCTAATAAAGTGATGATGAACATCAATATGCTTTGTTCTTTGATGTTGAACCGGATTGTTGGTTAGCTTCACGACACTTTCATTGTCACATAGCAATGGCACATTCTTGAAGTTGATTCCAAAATCTTTCAATGTTGCCTTCATCCATAAGATTTGTGCACAACAACTACCCGCGGCGATGTATTCGGCTTCGGCGGTAGATAGTGCAATACTATTTTGCTTCTTGGATGACCATGAGACAAGTGATCTTCCCAACAATTGACATGTCCCGGAAGTGCTCTTTCTCTCCACTTTATCACCGGTATAGTCAGAATCCGAATATCCAACTAGCTCAAAGCTTGCACCTTTGGGATACCATAATCCAACATCTTGTGTATGCTTTAAGTACCTCAATATTCTCTTTGTTGCCTTCAAATGACTTTCTCTTGGTGAGGCTTGAAATCTTGCACACATGCATACACTAAACATCACATCGGGCCTTGATGCCGTCACATAGAGTAGACTACCAATCATCGATCTATATAGCTTTTGATCCACCATGTTGCCACTCTTGTCACTATCCAAACTTCCACTAGTGCCCATTGGGGTTGTAATACTCTTTGCATCTTCCATGCCAAACTTCTTGAGCATATCTTTGATGTACTTAGTTTGGCTCACAAATGTACCTTCTTTCATTTGTTTGATTTGAAGTCCAAGGAAGAAACTAAGTTCACCAATCATTGACATTTCAAATTCCTTGGCCATCATTTTACCAAACTCATCACAATAATCTTGATTGGTTGAACCGAATACGATATCATCAACATATATTTGCAACACAAACAAGTCTTTCTCAATCTTCTTGGTGAATAGTGTTGTATCAACTTTGCCCATGACAAATCCTTTGGATAGCAAGAAGTCCCTCAATCTTTCATACCATGCTCTAGGTGCTTGCTTTAATCCATACAAAGCCTTCCTTAACTTGTATACATGATTGGGTTTCTTGTCATCTTCAAAACCGGGAGGTTGCTCCACATACACCTCCTCTTGAATGTACCCATTGAGAAATGCACTCTTTACATCCATTTGATATAGCTTGATATTGTGAGCACAAGCATAGGCAAGTAAGATCCTAATTGCTTCCAATCTTGCAACCGGGGCATAAGTTTCACCAAAGTCAAGACCCTCTATTTGTGTGTAACCTTGAGCCACTAGTCTTGCTTTGTTCCTTACTACTATCCCATCTTGATCTTGCTTGTTACGAAAGACCCATCTTGTTCCAATGACATTGTGATCCTTAGGCCTTCCAACTAGTTCCCATACTTCATTTCTCTTGAAGTTGTTGAGCTCTTCATGCATTGCATTTACCCAATCCGGATCTCTCAATGCTTTATCAATGTCCTTGGGTTCTTCCATTGACACAAAAGAAGAGTGACCACAAAATGATGTCAATCTTGATCTAGTTTGAACTCCTCTTTGTATGTCACCAATGATAGAATCCAATGGATGGTCTCTTGCAATATTAGTTGGTTGAAGCACTTAGACTTGATTGCTTGGATGTTGATGTTGATCATGAGTTGAAGATGATGAACTAGCCACTTGTTGATCTTGTTGCACTTGAGATGATGTACTAGCTTGATTTTGTATTAGAGAACCACTAGCTTGAGTGATTGGGCTTTGGAGCACTTGATCTTTGTTGTCATCCACATCAATTACTTGTTTTGGTCTAATATCACCAATATCCATCTCTTTCATAGCATTACTCAATTGAGTTCCTCTCACATCATCCAAGTTATCTTCTTCATCTTGAGAGCCATTTGTTTCATCAAACTCAACATCATGCACTTCTTCAAGTAAACCACTAGCCAAATTCTAAACTCTATAAGCTTTGCTAGTAGTTGAGTAACCAAGTAGAAATCCTTCATCACATTTCTTCTCAAACTTGCTCAATCTAGTGCCCTTCTTCAAGATGTAGCATTTGCAACCAAATACCCGAAAGTATGCAATGTTGGGCTTTCTTCCATTTAAGATCTCATATGGTGTCTTCTCTAGAAACTTGTGGCAATAGAGGCGGTTGCTATAGAAGCAAGCCGTGTTGATTGCTTCGGCCCAAAATGAATGACTTACATTATACTCATTCAACATTGATCTTGCCATATCAATTAAGGTTCTATTTTTCCTCTCAACTAGGCCATTTGATTGAGGTGTATACTTGGCCGAGAATTGATGTTTGATTCCAAGCTCATCACATAGCTCATCAACTCTTGTGTTTCTAAACTCACTTCCATTGTCACTTCTCACTTTCTTGATTGTGGTTTCAAACTCATTTTGCACTCTCTTGATGAACTTCTTGAATATCTCAAATACATCACTTTTGTCCCCAAGAAAGAATACCCATGTGTATCTAGTGAAATCATCCACAATCACAAAGCCATACTTGTTGCCACCAATGCTTGTGTATGTAGTTGGCCCAAATAGATCCATGTGCAACAACTCAAATGCCTTGGAAGTACTCATAATGCTTTTCAATGGATGAGTGTTTCCTACTTGCTTTCCGGCTTGACATGCACTGCATAGCTTATCTTTCTCAAAAGTGACATCCTTCAAGCCTCTAACTAAGCCATGCTTTACTAACTTGTTCAATTGCTTCATGCCAACATGACCAAGTCTTCTATGCCATAACCAACCCATACTTGATTTGGTGAGCAAACATGTTGAAAGTTGAGTGTCACTAGCATTGAAATCAACCAAGTATAGATTTTCAAATCTAAAGCCTTTGAAGATCAAGTTAGAGCCATCAACACTAACTATCTCCACATCATCAACACCAAATATGCACTTGAAGCCTAGATCACATAATTGAGCAACCGACAACAAGTTGAAATTGAGCTTTTCAACTAGTAGCACATTGGAGATGCTATGATCATTTGATATTGCAATCCTTCCAAGAGCCTTCACATTACCCTTGCTATTGTCACCAAATGTGATACTATCAATGCCACTATCATTTGATTTGAGAGAGTTGAACATTCTTGAATCACCGGTCATATGTTGAGAGCACCCACTATCAAGCACCCAATGCCTTCCTCCGGCCTTGTAATTTACCTACAAAACAAATCAATGTTTCTTAGGTACCCATACTTGTTTGGGTCCTTGGAGATTAGTAACCAAGCTCTTTGGTACCCAAATGGCCTTCTTCTTTGGGCCCACAATTGGTGTACCAACAAACCTAGCACGCACACCTTTCTCACCCTTGGTAAGCACATAACAAGAATCAAAAGGAATGTAAGGTACATTAGCATTTTTCTTGTTCTTGTTCATTTTATTACAATTAATCTCTAGATGCCCAACTTGCTTGCATCTATTGCAATAACGACCATTGCTCTTCACAAAGCTAGGCTTGTAAGTTGCAAAGGCCGCCTTGCCCTTCTTGGGAGTATAGCCCAAACCCTCTTTGTTAAGAGAGAACCTTTGGCTACCCAAGCATTTTAGCAAGCGGGCATCCCCACCATAGGCATTGCCTAATGCGCGGGTGAGATCATCCACCTCTCTCTTGAGAGTCTTATTCTCAACCACAAGTGATGAATCACTAGTAGTAGAGATAGAGTTGGTTGTGGTGGATGATGATGAGCTACATGAAGCATTAGTAGGACTAACAAATAAAGAATCATCAATAATATCACATGTTAGTCCAATATCACAAGTGACAATCACTTGCTCCTCCTTAGCTTCCTTCATGAACTTTTCCAACTTAAGGTCCTTTTCCTTGATGAGCTCAAGTAGAGTGGAGTGGGCTTCCTTAAGCCTAGTGTGAGCAATTTCAAGATCCTTGTGGTCTTCCTTTAGACACTCACGAGAAGCCTCTAGCTCATCAAAGGATTTCCTAAGAGCTTTGAGCTCTTGTTCAATTCCTTTGCACTCCTTACTCTTTTTGAGAGCAACAAGCTCCTCCATCAAGGCATCATTTTCATTGCTCTTGGCAATGAGCTCTTGTTCCAAGATTTTGTATTTCTTGGTTGTCCTCTTGTAGCCCTTGCTCATTTGATCTATTATGCCTAATAGATCATCCTTGGAGTAGTCCTCATCCTCCTCATCATCACTCCTACAATCATCACTAGCACAAGAATCATCATCACTATCATCATGTTTTACCTTGGTAGGCTTGGCCATAAGGCATGTTGATGTAGTGTTGAAGATGGATGGCTTGTTGGAGAGGGCGATGTTTGCAGTGGCTCGTTGAGTGATCCTCTCATCATCACTAGAGCTTTCATCATCATCACTATCGGAGTTGTCACTATCCCAAGTGACTACATAACCACCACCCTTCTTCTTCTTGTTGAAAGTGAAGCTCTTCTTTGCTTTCTTCTCATTCTCTTTCTTATCCTTCTTGTTCTTCTTGAGCTTCAAGTCCCCATTATGAAATCTCTTATCTTCATAGGGGCAATCCGCCACTATGTGATCAGGGCTATTGCAATTGTAGCAAAGGGTCTTTGCCTTTATAGTGTCTCTCCTCTTCCTGCCCCATATCCTTTCTTCTTCATGAACCTTCCCATCTTATGCACAAGGAGGGCCATGGTCTCATCATCGAATGGATCATCATCATCACTTTCTACCTTGCTCTTGCCCTTAGAGGATGAAGCCTTGAATGCAATGGGCTTCTCTTGCTTGACCTTGGTCTCCTTCTTCTCTTCTACCTCATCTTCATCATTATTGTATTGGGCATCGGTCATTATATCTCCAAGCACATTGGTTGGTTTGACCTTGTCCAATCCCTCTCTAAAGATCATTCTTCTCAAGGTGGCAAACTTCTTGGGTAAGCACATCAAGAACTTGTGTGAGAAGTCCTTGTCCTCAACCTTCTCCCCAAGCCCCTTGAGACCATTGACAATGACTTGGAGCCTATAGAACATCTCCGGAATGGATTCATCATCCTTCATCTTGAATGTGGAGAACTTGTCCTTGAGCATATATAGTTTGGCACTTTTTACCGTTGAAGTACCTTCATATGTTTCTTCAAGCCTTATCCAAAGCTCATTTGCCTTTTCAAGATCTTTGATTTGCTCAAATACTTTATCATCAATGGCACGATAGATTGTGTCAAGTGCCGCCGTATTGCATTGTTTGTTGATGCGGTCATTGGGAGTGAGGTTTTCCTCATCAAGAATGACGTATCCTTCTTTGGTCACATCCCAAACCTTCTCATGTATATTGCCTAGATATTGCTTCATCTTCCTTTTCCAATGATCAAAGGAAGAGACGCCATCAAAGAATGGAGGCTTGCCATTAACATGATTGAACATAACTTGAGCCATCTTACACCGAGGTTGTTAAGCCTTACAAACGGTGACCACGGCTCTGATACCACTTGAAAGGTCTTGATGGCTAGAGGGGGGGTGAATAGCCTATTAAAATTTTCTACAAAGACAAGCTAAACAAGTTTATCAATAAACAAATAGCGAGATGCGAGTTTTGCTTAGCCTACGGGGTGTTAGCAAGCCACCTAACCAATTCACAATTCTAGTAATTGCACTCAACCGCACAAGTCAAACCGAGAAGGAAACTACAACTAGCAAGCTACACAAAGAAGCTACTCTAGCAAAGCTAACTAGCTAGCAAAGATAACTAAGAAAGTAATGTGGAGTTGAGTTAGGAGGGTATCACCGAGGGGCGGAGTATTGAGCCAACCAATATGATCAACAATGAATACCAAGATAACCGAACACCGGGATCAATCAATCACAATATGAAAGTGATGACACGAAGATTTATCCCGAGGTTCACGTGCTTGCCGGCACGCTAGTCCCCGTTGTGTCCCTCTTCACCACGTGGTTCGGTGGCTAATCGGTCACACACCGAGCCTCTCAAAAGGCACCACAAGAACCTACCAAATGGCAAAAGGTTGCAATGACACGAGCAATATACTAACGTTGCCTTTGGCGCTTCGCCGAGGTAGGCACAAACCCCTCACAATCACCGGAGGTGGCCAAGAACAATCACCAACTCTTGCCAACGCCTCCAAGCTGCTCCAAGCCATCTAGGTGGCGGCAACCACCAAGAGAAACAAGAATCCCGCAGCAAATCAACCACCAAGTGCCAACTAGATGCGATCTCACAATACAAATGCACTTGGATCACTCAATCTCACTTCGAATATGCAAAGAAGCAAGAGAGATGAGTGGGAGGGGAGTTGCTTAGCTCAAAGTGCTCACAAGTATGTCAAAAGTTCGAGAGAGGGAGCCTTGAGCCGGCCAACGAGTATTTATAGACGTACCCCTTCGAATATAGCCGTTAGAAACTTAAACAGCCGAAATCGGGCTGACCGGACGCGCTGGTCCAACTGACCGGACGCGCTGGTCGCCCAACGGCTAACTGCGAAGCAACGACCGGACGCGCTGGTCCCGTGAAGGACCGGACGTGCTGGTCGCCTGAGCAGCGCTCAACGAAACAGTGACCGGACGCGCTGAAGAAAATGACCGGACGCGACAGTGACAGCGTCCGGTTAGAGTCCAGTGAGCTCCTTGAACGACCGGACGCGTCCGATCATCAGTGACCGGACGCGCCTCGCGTCCGATCATCGAACTGAAAAAATACGCAGACACTGAACACTGACCGGACGCGTCCGGTCATGCAAGGACCGCGTCCGGTTCAGCGTCCGGTCACCTCTGTGACCTCCGTTCGCCTCCGTTTCTTTTTCTGGACCTCCGGCGTAGTGGAAAATAATCGTTTCAACTTCTCGAAAACGCCTGAATCCCGCCTCGCAAGCTCGGCGGGAGGGAGAGAGGAACCCAAATCCTCTCTACCGCTCAAACTCCACCGCCGTCGCAAACGTGCTAACATCACCAAGTGATCTCGTCATGTGTGAGTGTGTTAGCATTTTCACAATCATTTTTCGAGGCGATATTAGTTCTATCCAAATGCATATGATCATGAAATGCACATCTAGAGGCACTTAGGAGTTCAATAGCCGCGTCATTCCCCTCTTTATAGTACGGCTATCTATCCTATAATGTAACCACACCCACTAGGTGTCTTGGTTACTAAAACACAACCCTTAAGCATATACCTTTGCCTTGATCACGTAGGGTTGCGTCCAAATCCAAGTGTGGCCATCATGATCACCATGTCCATCTTGCCACCAACCTTGGAGTGTACTAATCCTCATATGCTACATACAACTTAGGCATGGGATTAGTTACTTAGGCATTGTCACTAATTACCAACACCAAACATAGGACTTTCACCTGTCAACACCATGTTGAACGACAAGGGTTGTGCCTCCATCCCCCCACAAGACACCAACCACCACGAGGCGCCATGCCTTGGTCCCACACCAGTACAACAAGTGTCACCACATCCACTACACGTCGCCATCCAACAAGCATGAAGACAATGCCACGTGAATCTAGTGCAGGCTGCCATCCACAAAGGACCACCTTCTGCCTATTGTCATAGTGGCGGCGAGCTAGCCATAGGCAAGTGTGGCAAATCACTATCACGCTAGTCCAAATTTAAACTAACCACAACCAACCAAACACCGGCCAGCTACTATAGATCGCTCACAAAAGGAATACACAACAACACAATCTACTTGTACACGGTGTCACATCCATATAACTTTTCGTCATAGTCTTAGATTGGTAATAGTCATGTTAGTCGTGTCTGCCACTGCACGTATAGGCTGCCGAAGCACCGAACTGATCCATGTTGGGCCACTTACGGCTGGGTTTCGCTACAGCAATGACCCGAGTAAGTTTTGATGATATCCTAGCCAACATTTCTTTCTCTATATATTTCCTTTCAAATTTTAAGAATTTGAAGTCGAGGCTAACATGTTGAGTGGGAAGGAGAATGTGTTCCAGAAAGTGTACAAATAAATTTTAGCTTATTGAGTGGAAACTTTTGCTAAAAGGCCTTGATGTTTAACTAACAGAAATAGTATGATTTAAGCAAAGATTACATCTTTCATAGCCATTTCCACTACATACAAGATAACCCATAGACATGGCATACACATCACCTATTGATGTGACACGCTCGACATGGCATCATAGCACCCTGCTTGACTGGCACTTGCTCTGTTGCAAAACAATACATCCAAACTAGATTTTAGGTTACCACATAGGGTTTAGCTACAATTAACAAGGTAGAAGCAATAGCTTTAACCCAAATGTTATATGTTGTGGCTAGTAGTCAAACTCATATACGGTGGATTCTCATAATAGATGTTCTATAGGACAACATCTATGTTTAAATAAGCCACTCAGACTACATCTCAAACGACATGGAACATGTTAAGGGTCTCTCATCATAGTTAACCACTAGCTAGTTTCCTCATCCTACTTCATGGGATTTCCAATCACATAGTACATGTTACCACTATGGTATGACTTCACATGGTCCTCAAGCACAACTGCCTTGATGTACCATCTATCATATTACATGATGATCCCTTTGTGAGTTGATTTGTTGGGCTTTTTAGACGTATGGACATCTAATGCTATTGATCTCGAGTTTTATAGCTTTCTAACAAACTTTAACCAACTATTTACGTGCCTATAGGTGAATTTATGTTATCCCTAGATCCTACACTATATAACACCCACCAAACAAAGGCTCCTTTTGAGTTTTTGTGAGGTGCACTATACAACACCCACCCATCAAGGTAGCAACATGAGCCTACAATCATGACCGATGTTGCACGTATCTTGACTGCTACCGTTGAATGAACATAATGAGCGGAGCGGAGCAGACCTCACTAGGCGCCTGCTAGCCTTGTGGTAGTGTCACTCAGAGTGAGAGGCCGAGTCACATAGGCAACAATTTTGGGACAAAGAGTTGAAACTTGAAAGCAAACAAGGCACATTGCGATTGTCTGGACTTTGGAACAGTCTAGGCCACTTAGAAAATAAGATTTAAATAAGATTTAGCTGGGAATATTGGGCCTAATGTGTTGTGGCACTTGAATGGGCGACAATCCCATCAAGATAGCCTTGATTATGTTATGCCCATAATGACAACCCCAATTATGATCCCCCAGTCCTCTAAATAAAGGAATCCGTAGACCTAGAGTGTACGTGGTGGCAGGAGGAGTGGATGATAGCAACTAACTCCTCCAGAGCGACTGCGGTGAACCACCCACATGCTTGATCCTATGAGGCAATGAGAGTGAGATTTGGGGTCCAGCGGTGGATGCGACAAGACCTCGCGCATTGTGTTTTCATGGTGAGTGCTACAAGGCAATCTCGGAGGCCCATGGATCGGGTGGAATCATCTTGTTTTGTTGGGTGTGATGCTGCGGCAACACTATAGCGAAAAGGTCACTCAAGCTGGTGTCCTTCTCAATGTGGTGTGATCTGCTTCTCTTGATTTTCGACGATGCAGAACCACAAATAGATCTTCAACGACCACCTACTAATGTCTTGAAGGTGACTTCGACTAGGTGTCGAGGTGATGGTTGTCCGCCTTGTGTTGGTGCTTGGGGCTAGTGGTGTTGACAGTTGGTAGATGTCTGTTGTTGCAGTGACCGGTAGTGGTAATATGTTGCGATGTATGTTGTTGGTTCGATCATCCATACAATGTTGTTGTTGTTGTTCCTTCTTTACTTTTTTTTCTATAGGTAGCCGCTCAGGGTTACAAGCTTGTAATTGTACTGTACTAGTAGCATATCCCGAGCACTGCTATGGGAATTGTGGATATTTTAGAATAAAATTTGACTATATAGAATTACTTATACACATGAACAAACTATTATAAATTAATATTAGTGGATTGTATTGCATGCTGACGTGGACATCTAAATGTTGTGTCTCGCTGACGTGAACATCATATAATTGCATGTGTTGGTGTGTTTAAATTGTTTGTGATAGTGTATTACTAAGGTGACCAGCTTGCATGTGCTAAGATACAATGCTAGTGGGATTTAATGAATATAAGATATATAGAATAGAGTATAGAGTATAGAGTATAGAGTATAGAGTATAGAGTATATAGAGTATAGATATAGATATAGATTAACAGGGGACTAAAGTTTAGGGCTGTCACATCAGGTGTCACGTAGGGGTATCACACATAGAGTGTTCGGACAGTAATAATAAAACAAATTACAGAAATCATCAGTAATCCGCGAGACAAATTTATTAAGCCTAATTAATCTATCATTAGCACATATTTACTGTAACACCACATTGTCAAATCATGGACTAATTAGGTTTAAAAATTTTATCTCGCAAAATTAGTCTCAATCGGTGCATTTAGTTTCGTAATTAGTCTATATTTAATACTCCATACTTATGTCTAAATATCCGATGTGACAGGGATTAAAGTTTAGGAGGTGGGAAATAAACACAGCCGTTCAAAAATAATTGATAGGCATTCAATCCCCTAGAAAGGAAAATGTCAATAAAATATCCTTTGACTAGTGAAACTGACATTCTAACCAACCTGCTCAATTTTAAAACTGCAGTGAACCGAATCGGTAAAAATCTCTCCCAAATCTAGTGCTCCATAAAATGATTGATGTTACTGGGCTTCTTTCCAATGGAAACCTCCTTGCGAATGGATGCGGCCCAACACATAAACCCACAAATATTTCTCTTGTCCGTGAAGCAAATTGCCTAAAAGTGGAGCACAGAACACTCATCCTGAATACTAGAACCGAATATATCCGCTTACCCATAATATCGCAGAAGCTTTCAGATGTTGCTTCAGTGAGAAAAACGCACATATTTTGGTTACATATAATATACTGAATAATATCCGAGACACTGATGCATGCGTGCAAGCCTGAACTGTGCAAACAGTCCACTGATATATATGCTTTGCGTGACGAATAACTTATCTGGACGTTGTAGCTGATCGTCTCGTATATATGCTGGCCATGTATTTTTCTTGGCAAACGGCACAAGCAGTAGAAATTTGAGAACGATGTACAGATCGAATATTTGCCTAATTTGTGTCCACGTCTTCAACCTAATTTTTTCACCGAGAGAGAGCGACGTTGACAGGCTTAATCCACACCAGAAAAAAAAACCAAATAAGTTTTCCAGACAGTTATTGTATAAAGAAGTTTCATAAAAATAGTACTTTTTCAGAAAACTTATTCCGAAGAAGTTTTCCTGAAAGCAGTTTTAGTAAAGCTCTCCTGAAAATTTTACTTGAAATGTTCTTCAGAGAAGTTTGCTAGAAAAAGTTGTTCTAATAAGAAACCAAGTGAAAAACTGTCCTAAAAATTAGCTGAGAAGATTTTGTGCTAGAGTTTTGGAAAAATATCCATAAAAATTGAAGAAAGAAAATTTAAAAGGCACTAGCTAAAGGGCTCTGAAAAAAATAGAGACCATGTTAACTTTAATTTACAGACATTTTTTAGGAAAACCCTTAGATTATTGCACAATCACCATTGTCCTGGATTCAGTAATTTAAAGCCTTGAGTATTCACATAAAGCAAAACCAAATTTGCTCCGACACACTATGCATATGATTCGATTTGCATGGGGCATGTCCGCATGTGACATGCTCTTGGCTAGCTCTAAAGAGCTCCTAAAATAAGGTCAGCTAGTCCGGCTGAGTATCCTGTAGACTAGACACATTATTATAGAATTCGGCATCCAACAGCTATCAATGAAACAAAGCCCTTGTTTAGTTCCCAATTCATACACCCAAATTGCACTATGCAAAAACAAGATTCCCCGTCACATCGAAATACCGGCACATGCATGGAGTACTAAATATAGATGAAATAAAAAACTAATTACACAGTTTTGTTGTACTTTACGAGACGAACATTTTAAGCCTAATTAATCAATGTTTGGACAATTTTTACCAAATAAAAACAAAAGTTGCTACAGTGCGACGTGACCGGTACTGTTCCAAGTTGGCCACGCCAACTTTGGAACTAAACACGGCCAAATGATCATGTGCAAATGCATCTCAGAGTTAGGCTGTTCATGAACGGCCGGCCACCAGCTACTCATGCACTCCATATATATAGCAACTGTGCTAGCTCTAGAAGGACACTAATGGAGCGTTTGGTTTGGGAAACCAACTAAATGGAGCGATTCATCATAAGTCCATTATTCCTCAAAGTTAATGAAACAACTTCATTGCTCGTGCTAGTACTATTTATTAGCTTGTGAGGAAAGAGGTGGTGATGAATCAACTCATTCCATTTCACAAGCCAAACAAAAAAAAACTACAGAGTAAGATGATAATGGACTACTTCATTCCACAAACCAAACAAGTAACTGAACCTAGTCAGTTTGACTTGTGTCCATCTATATATTTCTTTCATTCACAAACAACGTGCGTGCTGCCATCTTCATAGTACAACCAAGCAACCAACAACAGCACTACTGAACACACTGCATCACAATGCCATTAGTGCCACCCCTAAAGAGAAATTGAAGGGGTGAAATCGCTAAACGAAAAAAAGATTTCCTCGACCAAAACCATTGGCTCCCAATCATGCAAAGCAAATCTACCCATCACACGCCCATGATTGCAAAATATCAGAGAGGATCCACCCATCAGAGGAGTGCGGAGATTCCCGTCTTTCGTGAGCCATTCTTTTGCCTGCACCTGCAGGATCTCTGGCCACTGTCAGGGCACAGCCATCACCTGGCCTGATGGTCCAGGCGAGCACCCTGGAGCAGTAGTACCAGTAACGACCTTTGCTGCCTGGATGCAGTGCACATGCGATCTCATCCTATCTCTTGCCATCCTCTTCGCCATGTCCGCCTGTCCGCTGCTTTTGGAAGGGCAAGAAGGGGACTCATCATCAGCTGTCATGATCCGGCCAACAGTGGATTCACCACTTCATTGTCCTCTGATTGATGGGAGATATTCCTACCTGAGATCTCCAATGGGTCCGTTGTGTCATGATGTGGTGTGTGTTGAGCTTGTCATGTGAGCAACGTGTGGGCCTTGTGGATCTTAGATAGATAGGTACGGGGTACGGAGTAGGTCCTTGGCATGTCAAAGTTGTCAACGTGTCAATCTGTCATGGCCTCATGGGGGGTGAGGTGTCAGAAACATCTCATGTGCAAAAAGGGCTTCATTTTTCACCTATCTAGTACTCCACCTACTGAGTTGAGTGTTTGCGCCGTGGAAAAGTTATTGAAATGAAATCTAAGTGTGACAACATGGCCTCATCGATCATAATATATAAGCACATCATTTTTGATGTATCTATGAATTCATTGTTTTGGATGTATTGATCTCAAAAGTTTATTGGAAGTCGTCGAGTAGGAGGTGAAAACGATTAGTAATGAAATCTTCTATACGAAAACGATTTCTGGTTGGTCGGAAGCTCGGCATATTCCAATTGAACTATTCAGTAACTATATCGATAGGATGCTGATAGAAATTAATTAGAAAATCAAAAGGTTAAATATGGTAATGGTTCGAAACAGTTATATCGATAGAAATATAGTTTTACAGTAAACAGGATCTTCCATTTTCATTTTAACCCCTAAAGTCGATGGCTTCCAGGGGGGTCTTCTGTTAGATTTAACGTAGGCCAGTTCCATATATTATCTAATTAAATCATATAAAATTCAAAGACCGTATTAAAAATGTATGCAATATTATTTAATCCCTTACGAGATTTTGACGGGATGTTCTCGACTTATATGTGTGGACTATGTCTGCCTATATTGAGAAGTTGAGAAAGGATAAGAGTGAGCCGCACGCGCAAGTGCACTGTCGCCGTAGCCATGGCCCCAACACGGCGACATGGCGCAACGTGGTGCGGTGCATGAATTGCTTTTGCCACTCGAGCCAATTATGAGCAGGAATTTCTATTCCTTAATGTCGACGGGAGTTACAAGAGTTTCTACTCCTAATGACAAGAGTTACGTGAGTTTCTACTCCTAATGGCGAGAGTTACGAGAGTTTTCGTTCATGATGACAGAAGTTTCTTCCGTGAGCGTCTCTTCCACTTCTGACTCTTGATCTTGCGCCTGCTCGGCATCTTGGCTATGTGATAAAAGCAAGATCCACTTCTGTTGGAGTTGTTCCAAATTCACTGCAAGATATAGGCTGGGCTTCTGACGGAGCGAAGCGGAGGCCCGTAAAAGCCGAAGGCTGGGCCGGATATACCCTTGCTAGGGTTTCTTGGAGACTTGATTCTCTTGTAAGCCGCCACAGGCGTGTAACCCAAAACTCTTGAGATAGTGAGATTGTTGCTGGCTGGTGCCCGTGGTTTTTCCCCTTCGCATTGGAGGGGTTTTCCACGTGAAATCGTGTGTCTTCGCTGTGATTGATTTCGTTTTACTTCATATTCCATATGTCATTCATAACAAGTGGTACCGGAGCTTCGGTTGCTGTAGGGTTCATGATGACGTCGATGAAGTTCGATCTTCCGCTACTGAACTACGACACGCGGTTCTCGCTATGGCAAGTCAAGATGCGGGGAATTCTGGCGCAGACTCATGACTATGATGAGGCGCTGGATAAATTCGGCAAGAGTAAAGCCGATTGGACTCCTGAGGAGATCCGCAAGGATCAGAAGGCTCTCGCCCTAATTCAGTTACATCTTCATAATAATTTTTTGCAGGAGTGTTTGAAAGAGAAAACTACTGCAGAACTATGGCTAAAACTGGAATCGATCTGTATGTGCAAGGATCTAACCAGTAAGATGCAGATGAAGATGAAGCTGTTCACTCTGAAGATGAAGGAGGAGGATTCGGTGATGACCCACATCGCTGAATTCAAGAAGATCATGACCGACCTAGTGTCGATGGAGGTGAAGTATGATGATGAGGACTTAGGTCTTCTACTGTTATGTTCTTTGCCAAATTCGTATGTAAATTTTTGTGACACCATACTTTTGAGCCGTGATGAACTAACCCTAAAGGAAGTTTATGAGGCTCTCCAGTCTAAGGAGAAGATGAAAGTTATGGTGCAGCATGACGGAACGTCGTCCTCAAAGGGCCAAGCTTTGCATGTGAGAGGCAGAACTGATAACAGATCCTCATATGATAGCAATGATGGTAGAAAGAACTATGAGAGGAGAGGTCGTTCAAAGTCCAAGCCGCATGGTAATAAAAAGTTCTGTGTTTATTACAAGCTGACAAATCATAATGTTGAGGATTGCAGAAAAGTACAGAATAAGGAGAAGAGAAAAAACAAGTCGGCTGGTAAGGTCTCTGTTGCTACTGCTGCATCTGATGATGATTCTGGAGATTGTCTGATAGTGCTTGCTGGTTGTGTTGCTGGTTATGATGAATGGATTCTAGATTCCGCATGTTCATTTCATATTTGTACTAACAGAAATTGGTTTAGTTCATATAAGTCTGTGCATAAAGGTGATGTTGTACGGATGGGAGATGATAACCCATGTGACGTCGTGGGGATTGGATCAGTTCAGATCAAGACTGATGATGGCATGACACGCACGCTGAAAAACGTCAGGTATATACTAGGGATGTCCAGGAATCTTATCTCATTGAGCACGCTTGATGCAGAAGGTTACAAATATTCCGGTTCAGATGGCATTCTGAAGGTATCAAAAGGTTCTCTTGTCTGTTTGAAAGGTGATCTTAATTCTGCAAAGTTATATGTCCTTAGAGGGTGTACTTTACATGGTTATGATTCTACTGCTGCTGCTGTTACTAATGATGAACCTAATAAAACTAACATTTGGCACATGCGTTTGGGACATATGAGTCACCATGATATGGCAAATTTGATGAAGAGAAACCTGCTGAAAAGCTGCACTTCGAGTAAGATCAAGTTTTGTGAGCATTGTATTTTCGGCAAGCATAAGAGGGTACAGTTCAACACTTCTATTCACACCACCAAAGGTACTCTTGATTATGTTTATGCTGATTTATGGGGTCCTTCTAAGAAGCCCTCACTTGGTGGTGCTCGTTACATGCTTATAATTATTGATGATTACTCTAGAAGGGTTTAGCCTTATTTTCTAAAACAGAAAGATGATACTTTTTCTGCTTTTAAGAACTGAAAAGTAATGATAGAAAGACAAACTGAAAGGAAGGTAAAATTGCTTCGTACTGATAATGGTGGAGAATTTTGTTCGCATGCCTTTAATGATTATTGCAGACAGGAAGGCATTGTTAGGCATTACACCATTCCCCATACTCCACAACAGAATGGTGTGGCTGAACGGATGAACATGGTCATTATCTCCAGGGCCCGTTGCATGCTGTCTCATGTAAGGATGAGCAAGCGTTTTTAGGCTGAAACTGCTAATACTGCCTGTTACTTAATAAACAGGTCACCTTCTATTCCACTAAATAAGAAAACTCCTATTGAGGTATGGTCTGGTACGCCTGCAGATTATTCACAGTTAAAAGTTTTTGGATGCACTGCTTATGCTCATGTTGACAATGGAAAATTAGAGCCTAGAGCTGTTAAGTGTCTTTTCCTTGGTTATGGTTCGGGAATCAAAGGCTATAAATTATGGAATCCTGAAACAGGGAAGACTTTTATGAGCAGGAGTGTTGTATTCAATGAATCTGTGATGTTTACTAACAGTTTGCCCTCAGAACGTGTTCTAGAAAAAGAGTTGCAGCATATGCGCATGCAGGTGGAGCATATTGATGATGATATAGGTGTGCAGGTGGAGCCTGCTGATGAGCAGGATGACCATAATAATGATGCTCATGATGATGTTTAGCAAACTCCTCCTATTTTGCAGCTAGAGGAGGAATTACCTATTGCTCAACGCAAGTCAAAAAGGACAGTTGTACCTCCTAAACGTATTATCGAAGAATGTAATTTGTCTTACTATGCTTTGAGTTGTGTTGAACAGGTAGAGAATGTTCATGAGCCAACAACCTATAAAGAAGTTGTTCGTTGTGCTGATAGTGAGAATTGGATTTCTGCTATACATGAGGAGATGCAGTCTTTTGAGAAGAACAGTACATGGGAGGTTGTTCCTTTGCCTAAGAAAAAGAAGACCATAAATTGCAAGTGGATCTTCAAGAGAAAGAAGAGTTTATCTCCAAGTGAGCCTCCAAAGTATAAGGCAAGGTTAGTTTCAAAAGGCTATAGTCAAATTCCGGGTGTTGACTATAATGATGTGTTCTCTCTAGTGGTAAAACACAGTTTATTTTGTACTTTCTTGAGTATTGTTGCTTCACATGATCTTGAGCTTGAACAGTTAGATGTGAAGACTGCGTTTTTGCATGGAGAGCTAGAGGAGGACATATACATGGACCAACCGGAAGGGTTCATAGTGCCTGACAAGGAAAAATATGTGTACAAGTTGAAGCGCTCCTTGTATGGTTTGAAACAGTCCCCTCGTCAGTGGAACAAGAGGTTTGATTCATTTATGTTGTCACACAGTTTCAAAAGATCTAGATATGATAGCTGTATTTACATCAAGCATGTTAATGAATCACTTATATATTTGTTGTTATATGTTGATGATATGCTGATTGCTGCCAAGAGCAAGAATGAAATCACTAAGTTAAAGAATTTGTTAAGTAGTGAGTTTGATATGAAAGATCTTGGTAGTGCTAAGAAAATTCTTGGTATGGAAATTAGTAGAGACAGAAAATCTGGTTTGCTATTTCTTAGTCAACAAAATTATATCAAGAAAGTTCTTCAGCGTTTCAACATGCAAAATGCTAAGGCTGTTAGTACCCCTATTGCACCTCACTTTAAGTTGTCAGCTACTCAGTGTCCTAGTACAGATGCAGAGATTGAGTACATGTCAATGGTTCCTTATTCTAGTGTTGTTGGATCTTTGATGTATGCCATGGTTTGCTCTCGTCCAGATTTGTCATATGTTATGAGTCTTGTTAGTAGATATATGTCTAATGCTGGCAAAGAATATTAGAGGGCAGTTCAGTGGATTTTCAGGTACCTCAGAGGCACAGCAGATTCATGTTTGAAGTTTGGAAGAACTGATAAGGGTCTCATTAGTTATGTGGATTCTGATTATGCTGCTGATCTAGACAGGCGAAGATCAATTACTGGTTATGTGTTTACTGTTGATAGTTATGCTATGAGTTGGAGGGCTATGTTATAGTCTGTTGTTGCTTTGTCTACTACTGAAGCAGAATATATGGCTATTTGTGAAGCGTGCAAAGAATTGATATGGTTGAAAGGTTTGTACGCTGAACTCAGTGAAATTGAATCTTGCATAAGTTTGCACTGTGACAGTCAAAGTACAATTTACCTCACTAAAGATCAGATGTTCCATGAGAGAACTAAGCACATAGATATCAAGTATCATTTTGTGCGTGATGTGATTAAAGAAGGTAAGCTGAAGGTATGCAAGATTAGTACTCATGATAATCCTGCTGATATGATGACAAAGCTGTTCCTGTTGCTAAGTTTGAGTTATGCTCAAGCTTAGTTGGTTAAATTGAATAGTCCAAGAGACTATTGTTGGCACCAGTGGTTTTCTATCTTTGTTGTTCAGGATGATGGGTTGATTTATGATACAAGATGAAATTTGTGTCAAGGTGGAGTTTGTTAGAGTTGTTCCAAATTCACTGCAAGATATAGGCTGGGCTTCTGACGGAGCGAAGCGGAGGCCCGTAAGCCGAAGGCTGGGGTGGAGCATAGTGGAGTCTGAAGCCAGGCCATCAGGCCGCGCCCGTGCACACAGAGGGGGTGCGGGGGGTGGAGCCCCCGCGGTACGGTACATATATACTCTTGCTAGGGTTTTTTGGAGACTTGATTCTCTTGTA